>VWYI01025812.1:98542-124816 GCA_013399455.1 Anthoscopus minutus | reverse complement strand
CCTTTTACCCCAATACACAAAGGTAAAAACTGATTGAAAATGCACAATGTAGTTCTCTGACTCTCCATTGTAAGTGCGTCATTATTTGCACACCTAATAAGGTGATGACATTCAGTGTCCAGAAATAACAACATTACACGCATGGGCATCTCACTGGCAGTAGAGAGAGCTAGGGCACTGACATCTGTGAAAATATCAGTGCAGAATAGGTTCCTGAGCATCCAGGTTTTTCTATGACTTCCCAGACTATGGGTTCATTTTTGAACAACTGATTCTCAATGGTATATTATTATTACAATTACGAGGGAAGGTTTTTGTCTCTCCAACACAGCCATTCTCCCTGCTTAAACATTCAAGCCTTGTCAATTATGTACACATTCAGTTCTCTCAAACTGTTAAATTTTTGTCTTCAGTAAAGAAGACAATACTCATGAAGGTTTTGTGTCGTCTACATAAGCATTTGTGCAATGTACTGAGTGTGGCAACATATGATTGCTGAAGATAAAGCAGATTCTTGACTCCCAAGAATACTTATGATAATGGAAATGAATGACAATCCAGTCTCTGTGCAGGTTGGGATGGGGGGAAGGAGAGGTAGATGAGATGCATTAAGTGCTCAGTGCAAATTCCCAAAAGCTTATGAATATGCAGAAGTATCAGTGAGAATGTGTGACTATGGGAATATTTTCAGATGATAATTTCAGAGTTTTCTCAACAATCTGTATGTAGTTTGCCATCTGCAAATCCTCTTAAAGGAGTATGAATATGGAGTAAGTGCAAAATGTAACCAAGGCCTATTTACAAAATGAATTGGCAGATTTCATATTGTTTGCTCTAGAGAACTACTGCAAATATGTTCATTCAAAATTTTATTTAATTTATGCTAATAAAATAAGACTGATCGGTAATAGGGAAGAAAAATGGGGCATAGTAAAACATTAATAAGTGAGATCTGAAAGCTCCACATTTTTTTTGTAATTTTCATCCAGTGCTATGTTTTATGATTATTTTTTCTTCTCTGTGGCACTATATGAATACCTCTGCGACACCAGGAATCCAAAAGAAATTAGAGTAATTGATTAGTACTTGCCCAAGATCACCATTGATCTGGCATAAATGTTGTATCAAAGCTGATATATTTTTCAAAATATTTTTCAAAATATTTATTTTGGCTGGTAATGTAAGCAAAATACTAAATGGCAAATTACTTCTACATAATCAATTAAATAGAAAGTTGACTGCCAGTACTACATTTTAAAATAAAATAAACCATTCATTTTTTAAATAAAATAAAACATTTTTTTCTCAGCGAGGAAAAACAATTGTACAAGGTATAAGCTGACTTAAAATCTATTAATTATGGCCACAAACATTCCTGACTTTGTCTAGGTATGATCACACCTTGGTGAAATACCAGATGCAGCAGATCCTGCTCTAAAATGGTGATATAACTGCAATTTTCCCCTATTGCTAGGCATTACACCAATGACTTGTATCTGACCTGGGAGTAAAGACAGAATTGGAACATATGCCATTAGATTTTTTTCTCTGATTGCAGTTTCTTACTCACACTGGAGCTGGATTAAGCATATTTTTCAATGTATAGGCTTTGTTGTTAGCACTCTGCCTATGGCAAATGGTTTCTGTGAGCCAGAACAAATGGGTAAACCAGGTAGAGGGAAAAAACTAAACCAACCAAAAAAGTCTTAGAGGCACTTCATTTGAATTTCGGGCTCCAAGGACTACAATTTCTCTCTAATTACCTCATACTACCTCATGTAAATATTTTATGTGTGGTATTACTTATATTTTAATATCTTGACTTCTTCTGTTTGAGGGAACTGATGTGAGATAGTGGATCCTGTTGCTGTGTAAACTGCAGAAATTATCTGCAAGTCTGGAACTGGTCCCCCTCTTTTTGCTGTCTTCTATCTTATTTGTGGAGGCAGCTTAGAGTGAGATTTTTCAGAGCATCTGACGTCTCACAGTTCTTAGAAAGGAACAGACTCACTTGGCATTCTGCGCTCCCATGTACTTCATGCTGACCCTTCAAAATGCCTTCTGGATGTTGGAACTGCCCCTCCCCAACACCTGCTGGGCTTTCTGGAGGGTAGGTATAGATTGGCTCTTAGGAAGAAATTCTACATTATAAGTGCTGGAACAGGTTGTTCAGACAGGTTGTGGATTCCCTGGAAGTTCTCAAAACCAGGTTGGATGACGCTCTTAGTAACCTGGTCTAGTGGAAGTTGTCCCTGCCCATGACAAGGGGGTTAGAACTAAGTGATCTTTAAGGTTTCCAACCCTAGCCATTCTATGATTCCATGATATGACAAAAGCAATTAATATATTAATTCCTTAATTGTCCTCTTTATTTTTCCTGAGTTACTGTGTTAAGCAGGCTCAGTAACAGGTTTGGTGAGATGAGGACTGGAGGGGTGTAAAACAGATCAGGGAAATATGTGGTTGGCAGCAGTGGGGGAGAGACTCAATGCGGGAAACTGCACCTCTTCTTTTGTTGGTGGTAGGCCACTAGGCTGGCCCGCTCCTCTCTGGAAACTGATGCCACAAAGGAAAGACCTAGGTTGGTAACTCAGCATTTTGGGCAAACTTGTAAAATTTGGGGCTGTCCTTCTTCAATATCTTTCAGGTATCCTGAAGCTATTGTGAATTGCCATCTCAGATCCTGACAATGTTTCTCCTTTGGTTATATAAGAGAGTGTAACTATCAATTAATTGCTATGAATCACATATCTACTGGAATGCCTGCCACAACACTAAACCCAAATGCCTTCTGAGATGTTATCTGAAGTGTCTTTGGGCTGCCATTCCACCTTAGTAATCCTTTCTCTAGGTGTGCCAAGGACTGTACACATCTGCAACATGTGCAGCATTGAAAAAGATGACTGACAGAAACAGGAGAAAAATCCCAGCTCTGGTGGAAGGAACAAAGGCAAGGGGAAGCTGCAACTGCTGCCTTCCTCCTGCACACAGACCTAGGTCTGAATAATACTCTAAAGGACATGCAGTGCTGTCTGTAAAGAATGATTGATGGTTATCACTTCCCATACAGGAATTGTCCAGAGAATCTCTGTTTCTGCATCAGTGGGCTCTAGGTGTTAATACTAATATCTAAAACTAAAAGTACACAGGTTGCCTGACAGTGGTTAGAGAACGTATATGGGAATTTCAAAACAGAAAATGTTCAAGTGTATATGTAATATAATATATGCTCACATGTTTCTTGTTTTCAATGTAATACAAAATGGCAGTTATTTCAAAACTGTATTAGAAAAATAAAAGAAGAGATCTCTCAAACAGGTAAGATGTTTGCCTTGATAGCATAGCGTTACCTGAATAAGGTGTCAGGATGTTAGAACACAGACACAAAGGCAATAGGTTTTATTAACACGCTTTGATCCTCATCTGGAGCTGCTTGATGTTTGGTTAGAAAGCTTTCATAAGCCAGAAGAGTTATTTCTCTCAGGTTGATGGTTTTCTTTTATTCCTGCTAGTGCCCAGATTTTATAACAAAATACAAATATTTGCGCAAACAGACATATTAGGAATTCATAGTAACTATATCTCACTTTGAAGGTGTTCTAGTGTGTCCTGGACTTTGATCCAAGAGTTCCTCTCAAAAGCAAATTAATATATTTTATGACTGCATTTTGAGTTCATTCATTTCAGATAAATTGCACACATTAGATCAGTTGCAGAATCACTAAATATGAGCTATGCAAGAAAACATTTTCGTTCATTAAGTTCATCAAAATTAGCACAGAAAGATTACTTCTGGTTTGTGTTTCTCAATTTTTATCAGATAAAATGAAAAATAAGGAGTAAGTGTAATTCTGAAACTTTCATACTAAGGTATGAAATTCAGAAACCTTATATTTTTTTAAGCAAAGTATAGGTTTTTCAGTTGTTGAAAATCAAACTATATTAACTTGTTTTGTTAAATAACTTTTTTAACGTTCAGAGTAGCAAACTAGCTTCCTTAAAGATAAAAATAAAGTGAAAAAAGCTGCCCCACGTATATTGTGACAGACAGATACATTCTCTAGTGAGCTCTGAAGTCCCCATTCCTTTTCATGCAGCACAGAGGATACTAATCTACAGTTCAGTCTCAACTTACAAAAAAGTTTGATCATATTTATTAAATATATTACATATCTTAATATTTGCATATACAAACCCCTAAAAATCAAAACTCCAGCAAAATAAGAACAGCAAATATGTCATCAAAAGGATGAGATTTTTAATTTAATAAGATATAAAGATAATTACTAATACAAGCATACACATCCCTACCAAAATCAGAGACAGCGCACAATGAATTGTCCCCGACTTCTATCTCTACCAGTAGCTTTCATGCAAGGGTCAATGGAATAACAGATTGAGATATGGACAAGGTAAGTCACAACACAATCTATAAAAAGGCAAATAACAATTCCCCATGATGGGAAATTTTCACCTTAGGGATCATTCAGAAGCTGAATGCAGCAGAACTAAAGAGTGGCATTTCAATTTTAGTTGAATTCTCTCTAGAATCCAGAACATAATTTCTCATCATAACAAACAAACATTCTCATGTTTGGTGTATATTTTAGTTGTCATCTGAGGAAAAGGCAAATATCATAGTATTTATTTACCATATCCATTTTGATCTTCCTAAATTACATATTGCTTTGAAAATAAGCAACCAGCTACCAAACAGATGCATATTGACAAACATCCATGAACTCAACCAAGCTTTGCCTATTTACACTCCCTCAGGATAACACAGAAGTATATAATATCTTAAGATGAGATTTTAAATGTAAATGCACATTAGCATTAAGGAATAATTTCATACAGGAATGACAGAATTAGTAAAATATACAGCTGTCTTAAGAATATGAAGTCTAAATGTGTCCAGCTGCCAGAAAGAATGAATATCAGAAGCATGTGAAGTGTTTCTGTGATGCTTACATCATATCTGCCATAAATGTGTGTTATAAAAATTGCTTCCTTTCAACTTACCAAGATATTTGAAATTAGAAGGTTCTATACAGATATTAAATAATGTATCTTACACTTTTATGAATCTTCTTCCAAAAGCAGTCTTAAATTCTATTTTGCAAGCTTCTGTCTAAAGTGAACAAGGTTAATGATCTATTTTAATGAAAATTCAGAACACTGAAACAGGTTCAGTGATTTTCCAAAATGACAGAAACATCATGTCAAAATACTGTTGTTGTTATTATAATGGTTTTTGTACATCTCAAATTACTCATGTGTATTTGTGCTGTCTAATCATCTTTCAACTTCCTGATGCTAAAACTTGAGCTCCTGACTTTCTTCTCAGAGTTCACTGACTCTTTTAATTTGAAATATATTGAGAAGAGGTTGTTTCCTGAAGGAAAATAAAATCCCAATAACTATTTTTAGAGTTTAAATATTTATACAACTTCTATTACCCATCTGCATTATCAAATGCGGAGTAACACCATTTTTTGTTAGTATGAATACTCATCTGTGAGATAAAATCTATGAGCAACAACAAACCTCTGCTGATACAAACACAATCAGGATTTCACATGAGTTTTCCTTAAGTACTCCTTTTTCATTCATCCTAGACTGATAAAATCAGGGTAGATCCAGTCCAAGTATTTTATATCTATTTTAAAACTAATGTTAAGGAGAAAATTAGGGTGCATGTAACAAATATAGACATGTACTTAGTACTTGTGTCAGTAATTTTGAACTAGCACAAACTTGTATGGATCTACAAAGTATTACAACTCAGCTATTTCAGTTACATTTTAAAATCTTAAAATTCCAAGTTGAATTTGATGGGTTATTTTCTTGGTCTAAACCTACCACATTATATTACCAGAGAAAATGGGCTTAGAAGGAACCTAAAGAGATTATCTTATCCATCTCTCATGCCTCAGGTAGGATCAGTGTTCTCAATGACATTTCTGACAGATGTTAGTTATACCTGATCCTAAAACCTTCCAAAACTCTATTCCTTATAGCTGTAAGGAATGTATTCTCACTCCTAGTAAGAGCAATGTACACTGCCTTAAAAATAAAATTTAAAAAAAACCCAACAAAAACCAAAATAACAAACAACAAACAAGGAAGCACTGGCCTGAAAAAACAAATAAGCACAGAAGATCTTGATGTTTCCTGATTCCTATTAGCTCACCATTAACAACTCTGAAATAAGAAAGTAGATAACATTGCTGATCATCAAAGCTGGATTGATTTCATTTTGCAATTTTTTAGATGGAAAGAAGATGCAGCCAAAAACTTGTAAAGACAAAAACTTAGTCTTTCTAGGGAACAAATTGGTGCTTACAGAGACTGACCCTGTATTTACAAATACCCAGCAGTTATTTGTGACTATGAGGATCAAAACAGCTGTGTGGGAAAGGCACGTGCACATGGTGGGGTTCATATACAACTCTGAGTACATGAAAATGGATGGAAGCTCAAATGCCACCTCTGTTTCTTTGAAATTGTACTGTGTATGGTACTTTGCATACCATAAATACCATTTAAAGATTGTTTTTTCCCCTACTGATTCTTTGTTCTGTTTCTCTTGTATGTGGATAATTATGGTGGTAATTTCGCTACAGCATTCTGAACTCGCATGATTTTTAGTAAGGACTACATGGATTTGAATCTGTCAGTTTGTCATAATGCTTCCTCAATATTACCCATTTAGTGTCAATTATAAACAAAAAATAGCCCACTTATTGTCTCATATTAGCATCCACATCAATAATTGTGCAGAACAAAAGGCATAAACTGAGACCATCTGCTCTCACTACAATAATCTACCTAAAAAAGCTCAGCCAGTAACACAGTAAAAGATTCTGATGCATTTGTCTTGAATCATGCTGTTTAAGTGTCTTTTGTGATTAAAATTATTACTGCTTTGGTCCATTACCTATTAAGACATATGTTTCCTCATTTCAAGTAAAATGCTGTCATTTTATTTTTAATACTCTAGTAGATTAAGACAACGTGTAAGAAAAAAACTCTGTACTTTTGTTTTATACTTCATTGTCATTCTCTTTCCTGTTCATGTTGACAATATTCACAATTTCATAAAAAAATCATATATGCTGCAGATTTTCATTTTTATGACAAGTGCAGAACACTTAAACTCTGCTAAATTCCATCATTAAATCATATCAAAATGTAAAATGTTAACCAGAAGTGCCATCATGACCTCAAAAGTTTAAAAAAGAAAGAAAGAAAAGAATATTTAAAATCGTACAATCAAAGATTGTTGATGTTTAAAGAGAATGTATTGTAAGTTTTTTCAACATTGGATATGTTGAATTTTTTTCTGGCAGCTTACAAGAACAGATAGGAGTTTAAGAAGCATTCACATGAAAGTACAAAAGGCAAGCAAATCCCTGCTGCTTTATGCCACTGTCCTTATTCTATTCTCTAGCACATCAGGCTTGTCAAGACATCTCAGTTTTTCACTTCTAACAAAAATAAGTAAATGAAAATAATGCACTGCAAATGCCCAGAGCATTTAATGCAATGTCCTAAATGTTTGGTTCTCATCAACTGCAGAGTTAGCTAATACTTAGATGTTTCCCAACCCTCAATGGTGACCACTACCACTGAAACTTAATTACAGGCTGTCTTTGATTAGCAAAATATTATTTTTATCCAAAATAATGCTACACTTTCTATGCCTGATTTTCTAATATGCCAAGCACTCGTCCTCCTTGATTTCAAATGGATTTTTTATATGCTCACAGCAGGATTCTTAAACTGTGTGACTTCTTTTCCATTCTATTTATGCTATGAATTCAAAAACAATTTGCTTCTCAATACTCAAAATAAAACTTGGATTGGAGTCAAAGTAAAATTATCCCTTTAGGAAACATGGTTTATAAAGTATAATACTGTTAGTTCATTAATTGACCCTATGACACCTGAAAACAAAATTCAAGAGGAAAGGCAAAAATTCATGTCTATTTCTAGGTTTTCATGCTTGGGTAACACATACAATTTTAAGATTAGACAGTTTTTATCACTGAGGTTATGAAGAAAAGGCTAATGTGATTACATTGATAATTATTGAGTCTATTTATCAGTTCCTGAATTAATATTTTGCTGAGTTTTAAGTAAATTTTGGGATTAAGTAAATTTTAATTAAAATTTTGGGATCATCCCAGGTATGTCAAGAATATGAAATGGAGATCTTAAAAAGAAGGCATGTAGAGTTATCCATTATGTTTTGGCCAAGAGTAGTCAGCATATATTGCACGGGTACATGGGCACCGCATCGGTTTGTGTGTGTAGTTGGATCATTAACTCAAATGTGTCAGCGAGACTTTGTGCTGTTTATTAATGCTCCAAGGTTCTCAAAACAGACACTGGAAAATGGTCAGGGAGAACTGAGAGATGAAGTGTGCTTGTCATCAGTAACCAAACATTTCTCTCTGCTGCAGGTGTACAAACCTGCTTTTCTTTTTCAGTTATTAACACTCCATCTTTTAGGCAACTCCTGTGCAGTAATGAGTGTCACCTTCATAGGTAAGAGAACTCTGGTTATGCATCTTGTTTGTTGATAACTCGGTAGCTACTTATATGTGATAAATCAATGTGTCTCAAAATTTGCTCTTTTGTTTAAAGCAGAAATGTAATCTATTCCTTCTCAAAAAGTGACCAAATAGTAAGCTATAAATTAAATCTCTGCTTCCGTTCCCCAAATTCAAACATACTGCCATAGTGAAATTACACCCATGTTTTCTCTTCAAACTGTTGGGTACAAATAGCTTCACTTACAAATGTGAAAAAAACCATTTGAAACTCATAAAATGTTTTGGCCAGTACTGAGGAACTTGTTTTTTAAGTTCAAAATGGTTATTTTTCAAAATTAAATCATATTAAAAAATTAAAAATGGAAATTGAATTATCACAATTTGGCCAATGAATGCTGGAATACCATTTTTAATTTTTTTGAAGAATAGTATATTATACATATTCCTGCCGTTTCCAGTTTGAAGGTCTTTCAATCTGTTTTGGATCATACAATTTATTTTTCCCAAAGTCTGCACATGTCACATGTACAACTACAATAAGGAGTAATGTGTAGGTTCAGAACAATGGCTAGCACCATGGCACGTGTTCAAAAAATTGGTATGTCATTATTTCAGCTTTCATCTCCTTCAAAATATGGTAATGTGGGCTGTATTTATGAAATCAGGGCTGAAATATGCTGTGCTTTCCACCTGTTCCAAAAATAATAAAGAACAGATAGGGATAAGTGCAATATGGGATAGCAATTTTGACTAGGTATGTAAGATAAGTTATTTTACACTCATATATTATGATTAATAATGCCATATACAAATGCTTTTCTTAAAGCAAAGTAAAAATGTAACACAAGCAAAGTAAAAATGTAATAAGAAGAAAGGAAAACAAAATCTACTATTTTTTTCCATATATCTGGTAAGGGAAAAAAATAAAAGATATGGATTCCTCTCCATTACTTTCCATTAGCATCAATCTTCAATGCTTTCCAAACATGAAACATTCTTTTGTGCATATTGACATCATGCAGCAGTAGAAGAGACATTTCTTTTCCTGACAGATAATAGAACCATATCCTAATATTTAAAGACTATATGTATATGAACTATAAACTAAAATATAAACTACATCCTATTTTAAAAAGAGAGTAAATATAGAGTGCTTGTTTTTATCTCACATACCGAGACAAACACAAACACTAAGTTGGTCTGTTTTTTTTCTCGCAAACTGCCTAGTATTTTCATATACTAAAGGACATGATCTAAGGACCTTAAGATCAAGGCAGTATTCATAATAAAACCTTCAACTGGTTGCCCTGGAAGCTGACTGTATTTGGACAAAAAAGTGTAAGTTAGAACTATCCTTGCAGAAGGAGATTAGCAAGATTTCCTTATTAAAATTATTTCCTTCATTTCCCTTAGTCTTATCACCATTTATTAGACAGCACAAGCCCAAATTTGAGATAAAAATGACACAACCATGCTTTCAAAAGGCTGCTGCAAACTCTTGGATACATGAGGAACCAATCAAACTTGTCAATTAAACAGAGATAAGACAGCAGATACATTTCAAAAACTTATGGATTTGCAACAGTCAAACTGATTTTATATTCTTCAGAATATAGTTGTGTCAGGCTAAATATTTAATGTATTTTTGTGAATTATAACTTGGTTTTAGACTGAAAAAACTATCATGAACCCCAAAATAATGTAATTCTTTAAATGACTTTCTAAACAGTTGTGATTTCAAATGTGTTTTTTATGTCAATATGTATTCAATATGTAAACAACTGTTTTAAAATATGTCCATTAAACATGTGGTTTATCTGAGCTGATAATTCTACTCTGTTTGTGTTAATTTATTTGTAAATTTAAGTTTTCTGTTTCTCTACTAAGATACAATTTGACCTTTTGAACTAGGAAACTGAATCTTCTGGCATCTTTTCATAGTACCAGAAATAACAAAAGCAGAATTATATGGGGCAATCATGCACTCGTCCTGTAGCTTTATACATAAGGAAAGAGTTGGGCTTTAAATCTGTATTTCTAAATATTTCAGCTATATGAGATGTGAATGAACAGGGTGCAGTATCATCTAGGTTCCCTTTATCACAAGAGACTGGATGAGATGATATTATGAAGTGCCTTCGGATCTGAGCTGTTCTATATTTCTATGACTCTATAAGGGTAACACATTTTTTTTAATTATTCATTTCAACAAGATAACTGAAAAGAAATGACAGGGATGAGCTGTTTACTTAGTAGTTGGTCCTGATGATCCTTCCAACTCAGAATATCCTGTGATTCTTTGCTTCTGTGACTTCCATGTCTTTATGGTATCTATTAGCAAGTATGATAACTCCTTACTGGTGTCTTTGCTATATTCTGTAGGACACTAAATGAGTTCCTAGTGAGTAAGTGATGGTAAGTATGAAGTATGATGAGACATGGTAAGACATGAAGGCAGAAGGTTTCCATTTGTGCAACGTATTTTCTTTATTTTCATAGGATTTGTAGGATTTTGGTCTACCCGAAGTCAACAGGTTTTGCAGATTCTATGCTCAATCATTCTGTAAGGGTCATACCTAAGTATCTGCTAAAGTAGGTGTTTGCAATATTATGTTGTCAGTATATTTAACATTTATTCAAATCTTACAGCTCCCTGGGCAGCCCCCTCCTATTGTGGAATCAGTCTGAGGGTCTTGGAGGGCCTTGGGCTGAGCTGAAATGTGGTCCTAGACCATAGGGTGAAGAGGAGACAGGGACAGTAAGGCCAGAGAATACCCTTGGGTCTGAGACATTCACTGTGTTATTCTTTTAGATGCTATCCTTTACAGTTTGTTGTTTAGGACAGTGGTGAGAAGGTTTTTGGATTTGAGTGGGAGTTTTATCTGTTTTGTTTGGGGTTTTTTGTTTGTTGATTGCTTGGGTTTTAGATAAAATATGTGGAAAGGCTTCCTGTGTTGCTCCCTTTGGCTCATTCATGGCTCATGCATAAGGATCTACACTTCACTTGCTGGCACTTATAAAATTCCTTCCAGCAGAAATAAAATGGCTTATCCTATTTACCTTTTCCAAATGGTACATACTGTCTTGCCTCAATAATTGATTTGCTTATGGCACTTACTAATTTTCAATATTGTGCCACTTTTCTAACAATAACAAGTAGAAGCATGAACATTGAAGGTTATTATTTACTAGCCACAGCTCAGTGCACCATATAATCAAATCCTTTGTCAGAGCATCCTGCCACATAATCAGATCTTGTGAATTGTCAAAGGCAATTTTATAAATATATATATTCATTTAAAGCCTCAGTAAGCTTGTCATGGCATGAGCTAAGCACATTTTTCTTTCATTTTCATGCTTTTCCAGTAAGTAATTACATTGTCTTCATACAATTTCTACAGTGAGAAGAAACACTATATATATCTATAGAATACTATACATGCAACCTAATAATCTAAGTTATTAGATTGAATAGTTGATTTATTGGTTATTTTTTCCTTATATAACATCATTTAAAGATTTATGTCATTAACCAGATTTTATAATGAGCAATGTAATGCACAACACAAAATTAGAAGAATCAGGAAACCCCACAAAGAGAGCATATCTTCCTCAAGTTGTGTAGTTTATGATGCCAGATTCACTTGCTCTGGCAAAATGCTGAACACCTCTGGAATTTTTATTTACTACAAGGAACAGGTTGGAAGATTTTTCATACTTTTTGTTTTTAATGATTAGAATGATAAATTCCAAAGCTGAAATAAAACTCTGCAAAAAGACTGGCTGTTCCAATGTAGGGAAAAAGGTATTAGACAAATGTTCTTAGAAGGAAAATTTCCTTACAAAATGCTGGAATTATTACAATAGAGATGTAAAAAATATTAGAAAACATAGTAATTTTATGTAAAAAAATTTACATAACAATCTGTATATATAAAGC
Source organism: Anthoscopus minutus (assembly GCA_013399455.1). Classification (NCBI taxonomy): domain Eukaryota; kingdom Metazoa; phylum Chordata; class Aves; order Passeriformes; family Paridae; genus Anthoscopus; species Anthoscopus minutus. Next base: position 112,315 of record VWYI01025812.1, on the reverse strand, counting down.
TTGTTTTCAAAAATTAGGTGAGAACACTATGGCTTTAGAATCTCAGAGAATACCTGAAGTTTTTAGAGGTCTATTCTATCTGTATGTGAGGCTTTAGTATCTGCAGTGGTATAGCCCCAAAGAGATATTCTTTGGGTGCTGCAGAAAGCATTTTATAGTTCAAATATAGTTTGTGTTTAGTCTGTAGTCTCCATACATCCTCATTGACTGTCCTCTAATTGGATGGTGATGATGAAGACATCTGCCAGATAAAATAAAAACATAATCAAGTAATATGTCAGACAGAACAATAGTGAGGAAGAAAGAGAGAGAAAAGATAGAAGCAGTAACAATATCCCAATTAAAATGAAGTACAAAACAGTTGAAGTGCAGATGAATGTCAGCTTTCTTCAGACAGAACAGACAATGAGACCTGTGCAAACACATCTAAGATATGTTGGAAAAGAGGTGGCTATACCATGGAAAAAACAGTCCTGACATAAGTAATTGAATAATATTGCCAGTATTTAGCCATAACAAATGAAGCAGTACATTTTCTCAGATGCATATCCTATGTGAATTGATATTCAGGGAGTGAAGAGTTAGATAAACAGTAACCAATTCTTGAAAATAATATAATTCAGCCTCAGCTGTCCTTACAATCCTGATTATTGGATGTTGCGGTTTATTAATTCACTTTCCATGAAAAACAAAGGAGGTTATAGAGAGGCCACAGTTCTATATGATATTTCTAATGTGATATCATATTCATGAGATGTCATCTGCATTATCAAATTGCAGGGAATTTTATTTCATTGAATTTTTGATTGTTTCTAACAACAATTCAGTCAAGGTATAAGTATGGGTAAATTAGAAAGTTTCTTTAGATTAGATTTAGATTCAAAGGATGTTCATTCACTGCTGGATAGGTTTATGCATTGCAAAGGTCTGCAGGTGTCTGTTTCTAGCTTAAATTATCAGTTCAGATCTGAGCCCAAGAAAAGCTATGCTGCTGTAGCTCCACGTCCCAGGTTCAACAAGTGGCAAGGCTGAAGATACACATTCCCATCAGGCACAGGCACACAGGCACGTGTGCACCGCACACAAAGCTGGCCACTGAGCCCTGGCAGACATTTACACCAACACAGACAGCACCAGCAGCTTCACCAGTCTTCCCCCCTCATTGACACACAGGCACACAGACCCTCCAGCCTGTGTCCAGTCCAGCTGCCGACACCCAGACCACACTCGCTCCAGGTGCTGGTATCACAGGTCCCTGCAATCCACTCCAGTTGCTGGAGCTCACCTGGCAATACACGCTGATGCAGACACATGAAATAGAATTGCTCACCTAAGGAAAGAGCTAGAAGGGAATTTCAAAAGGTATACACATGACAGTGGTTAGGCACAAGCCATGGGCAGACAAGCATACAAAACTATCTAATCACCACCATCCCTTTTCATCCCCATATGATTCTTTTCACACACATTTCCCTTTCCAAATCACCTAGATCCTCCCACTTTTTGTTCTCCCTCTAAATATGTGTTAATAAGTCCTGTGCAATTCCAAAATTCTCCTTCATCCCATAATATATTATGGGATTAATTTATGTCTACAGTCAAATTCCTGAATAAGTTCTGACTTAAGAACAGAGACAGAACTTTCAGTTGTATAGTGAATAAAGTGAATCATATTCTTGAACTTCAGTACGTAGAACTCACTTGAGACAGCCCAGGGCCCAAAGTGACTGATGTGTTGATGGTTCTCACTCACAGGACAGAGTAAGCCAGGGGAAAGTCATCTGGAAGCATATTCCTTATTATTGTAAGGATGCACCCTCAGGAAGTGTTGACACTTGCCAATCCATTGCAATTTGCTAGGAATTTTCCTGTCTTCTGTTTATCTGCATAGACACATCCATAAGAGTGATGCAAAGAAAAATGTAATTAGGCAGAATACCATATTGGGTGTATTTAACAAATTATTCCCTCACAATGGGATTTTATCAAACTGGGGAGGTTATTGCAGGGCTTGTTCTTGTTTTGGCAATATTTGGTTTTTAATTACTTGAGTGACAGATCTGCAGTGAGCCTTGGTTAGTCTGCACGAGATGGCAGGATGGCTGGCAAGGATACCCTTCTAAAGGGCAAGGCTAGAATGCCAAATTATTGTGACAAATTAGGAAGCCTCACTGAAATAAGATGCACATCAAGATAGACAAGTGCAAAGTGCTACAATGAGAAGTAAGAAGCTGAAGAAAAATTATCTAGACGATGACTGGCCAAGCAGCAGTTCTGCAGTTATGACCTGATCTTAGTTGAGCCTTTATAGATGCATAAAATCATGCTGTCACAGGGCTGGTAGTATGATCTTCTGAGAGGCACCAAGTACAGCCTGTACAGGATATTTCCAGCACTACATCAAGTCACTTTTTTATTTATTTAAATTTTTTAGGCAGCATGAGTAGAAAAAGTCTGTAACATCTTTGTTCTCACTCCAAAGTGATTTCTTCATGTCTGGGCAACAATTCACTGTCACCATCTGTTCCTAGTCCTTTCTTGAACAGTCTGGAGTATAGCATTCAATAACCCTTGATGTGTCTAGTACCTCCTACAAGAAATTTGAATGTTTTCAATTTCTCAGTCCATAGGCCTTTCTAGATCAGTTATCTACTCTGGTCATTAGTTTTCTGACTCAACATTTTTATTAGACTATATCTTGTTATAGAACTTAATCTAGTAATTCCATACTATATTTCATGATAGGAAAGACATGCTGGCATAGCATTGGACACATGCTCTGGAATATGGAAGCAGCAAGACTTATTGCAGACCACTGTGTATAATTTCCCAGAGAAGTCATAGATACCCCATCCTGGAAAGGTTCAAGGCCAGGCTGGCTGAAACTCTGTGAAATCTGGTGTAGTTGTCCATGCCCATGCCAACGCATGGAAATTGATTATTTTTAATGTCCTTTTAAACCCAACCATTCTATGGTTCCATTTATCCATGACTATTACAGAAAGCTCACTCAAACAAAGTTACATGGAGTAATGTTTGGACAGTTTAAAGCAGAAAAGATCCTGACATTTATCCCATATGAGTACAGTGTGGATACTTAAGCTAAGAGGACCCAGAAGAAAATAAGTCTGAATGTAGAAACCAGAGTAAACCTTGAGGCATGGCTTAACAAAGCACTATTGCAGAAAAAGGACTGGTAAGGAGTGCATGAAAGACACTTGAAGAGTGTCCTCTAGTCTGCTAAATGCTGATAAAGCATATACTAGAGCCTTTTATCCTACTGAAATCATCATTCTTTTGGAAAAGATAAAACAGAATTAACTGGGGTATGATCAGTGCACAATGGTAATAATGACAGATGACAACAAAGACTGGAGTATTCGGGGCTGATTAGTCTGGGTAAGAGAATGCTGAAGGTACAAAGATCAGACAACTGAAAATGAGAAAAGCATGAACTCTCTTATCATGAGACTAAGGAAAGGAATAAGCAGGTAAAAGTAAATCAACGGAGGTACATTATTAGATATCAAAAAAATTATTTGCCAGCAATAAGGATAGTTCAGCACTAGTTTAAGAGAGGAGATTGTAGACTCTCCAAAACAGGGGATTTTAAAAAGCAAATTAGACACCTACCTGATAGGAATGATTTTACTACCCTGGGGCAGGGTATGGATTAGACAATTTTTCAATGATCTTTCAAGGCTTATTTCCTATGAAACAATTACAATGTAAATATCTAAACATACTAGTAATATTGCCTCTAACACTATAAATTCTGTTGCTAGGGAAAAGCATACTCAATGCTTCAAGAGAAAGCCACAAGAGGGAAAACAAAACAAAACCACTCGGATTGTACAGAGCACTCAGAAATTAGAATATGAAATGTATTCCCTCCTAGATTTAGAAGATACACGACACTCCTAGTAAAGCCATACCTTCTAGTCTGAAAACATAAGATATAGTTTACTGTGTTGAAGCTGGATTTGGTCTTTCATTTTGCCCGTCTTGACTTTATTCAGGAGTAATTTTTCACAGTTATAGACCCTGAAGAAAATCTTGATGTCTGAATTCTTAATCTGCTTATCTAATAAGAAATATGATAAAGGGTTATATTTTTTTGTTCTTGCCCTACAATATGTCATTATATCTGCTTATGATGATAAAGAATTGTATAATCTCATGAAGAAAGAGCAAGAGGCAGCTGGCTAATTTTCTTATCAACAACCACTATAGTACTTTGATGAAAAGGAAAACTTTGGACACACATAAGAATTGAAACTGATAAAAAGCATCTACTGGTTTCTGAATTAAAATTGCTAATCTTGCAAAAAGGGGCTGTTGTCATCATGACCTTCTACAAATAAACATTAAAATACAGAACTATTTAACTTAATTTTGTAGCTATTCCTGCAGTGCATGCAAATGAAATTTAATTAAAGATGAAAAAAGTTACATTAGATAATGTTTTTGACCTCCTGCCCAATTACTGTCTATAAATACACCAACCTCCGCTTCTGGCAAGCATATTGCAAATGAAACAAAAAATACATTAAAGAAATGTATATTGAATAGAGTTTGATAGTATTCAGAAGCATTGGATGCTCTATAAACACATAGGAAGAAATATTTCTTGTCTCAATGACATTGATATTTCAAGAGCTGGAGCTGAGAAATGTAGAAATAAACACAAGCAACACAACCAGGATAAAAATAAGCATGTGCAATTCTTGTGTGTTTCTTTTTGCTCTCTTTGAAGCTGAGCATATATATTTCATCATCTACTCTTCTTCTCACTTCTACATAGCCATTTTGTTGTTCTTCAGTACTGAGCGCACATTTCTACCCCTACACTTTTATGTACTTCAGATTAATCTGAATCTGAATTATTGTAGGTATTTTTAAATGTGCCATGCAGACATGTACATGACTGTAAGTGAACCTTGTTATTGGACTGTTTGTTTCTTTTGGATACTTACAAAGGGTGATGGTTTGCTCAGTTAAAAAAAGAGAAGTAGAGAAGTAAATGTCATGCTCTAATTTCTATACTGGTTACTTTCATGGTTTTCAAGTTTTCCACAGCTATTCATGTACAGTCAATTTTTGTTTAAAAATGAGCTTTTAGAGCCTTTATTATTGAAAATTTTTGATCCTCTTCTCATAAGTACACACAGCACATGGAAAAGAAGACTTTTCCTGCCTACCAGTCTCCAGAACCAATTTAGAAGCACTCTTCAGACATTTCAGTTATCAAATAAAAGTAGCTTACCTAGGAAGTCCACTCTGCTTCTTACTTCCCTAACAGATGTGCCTAACACAGGTAGAGGAGAAATAATTTTCTTAGAATTTCATTTTCTCTGTAATGGCTCAGTTTTAATTTTCTTGATAATGAATTTTTTCTTGCATTGTATGCGATTATGTCTTAGCCTGACTGTTGATGAAATGGCTCTACAGAATTCAAAGGTCAGTCTTTCAGCTTTCATAATAGAAATGTTGGCAAAAATAGTCACAGGCACAAAGGAGATATTTAATTGTATGTTCTAAAGAGTTGCTGCTGTTCACAGTAGAGTTGAAATTGCCATTCATTAAGACATCAAAAAAGTCCACAGTTACAAAAAAAGAAACATCCAAAATAACTAAAATCACAGCCAAATGCAGTAATATCCAGTTTATCATCAAAGCGATAGTAGTTCAATCTACTCAAAAAGTGTGAATAAACTTTGTCAGCTCCTGCATTCATGATGGAAATCAGTGATAAAAATCTTATTTAAAATCAGAAAATGAAGCATATTGACTGTCTTGAATGATTAAAACCCTGAAGTAGCTTCTAGACTTAAACTGAGAAGCATTGCTATGTATCAACCGTGATCTCTTTGCAAAGAATAAAGAATTTGCAATGAAAAAAAAGGACAAAATTCTACTCATTTCCCGTGGCCCATACTAAAGCAGAATTATACCCTCTCATTCATTTTTAGGGATGAATTTGCACTACACCTTCTCGTTTGTCCTCAGTGCTCTGTGATGTTTCGATGTTAGCTCTCTTCTATAGTTACATGAAAAAGAAGTTAAATGAATTAAAATCTGGTTGGATTTTAAATCTTTCTGCCCACAGCAAGTGGAGTGAGACGGCCAAGTCAGTTTATTCTGAAACCTATGATGTTCTGATAGATATTAGCAAATTGAAGAAATAAGAATAAAGCAGCTTTAACCTCGGAATTTTTCAGCCATAAAGCTCGAACATAAGGGTAATTCAGATAATTTCACTCTAAAACCCAGCTATTTTAACAGAACTTTAAATTACTTGCCTTATGGGATACTGATACCTACAGAAAGTAGGTAAAATTAAAAATGTGTGTAACTTGTCCCAGTGGTGAGGACAACTCACAAATTACTGCCATAACTGCAAGTATGGACTTAACCTTGCAGAATTTGTGGTAGGATTATGTTAACTTTGCAGCAACCACTTACAAAACCCATTTTGTGGAATGCTTTTCTCTAGACAAAATTTTCTTTAATTCAGCAATGCTGACAACGACAAACTTGAAGACCTCTATCACCTATGCAGAATTCCATATATAACCTCAAAAAAATGTTGGTTTTACTGTTAATGTAATGTTAATGTAATTTTTAGAAATAACTTTTTCAAAAGGAATAAGACAGTATTTGAAAAATTATGGAAAACTGTTTTATTCCTTTCATGATTTGAAGTGTGACATTCTTATTAATAAAAAATTACAGAAAAGAATATATATATCAACTTCAGATCACAGCAGACAACATGTAAATACCAAATCTTCAGAAGAGTGATAGTAATAAAATTGTAAGAAGCTTATGATCACATACAAAGAAGTTTTTGCAATTTGGATCAGTTACAATACTCTTTTTTGTAGAATACAAGTTTACAAGGCAATGCTACCTTTCAGAGAGCAAGACTGCATTCTATCCCTCATCTTTCTTCGATTAATTGCAAAATTCAATGTGTCTGGCCTTTTCCCTTCTGGGAACTCCTGCGTTCCCACTTGCAGGAGTGGTTAATTTGAAAAGGCATTTATGTTCAATGTTTAACACAACTTAATGAACTGAGGACATGGGATTTAAGGTAATGACTTACTATGAGACTTACAGAGATCTTCCAATGAGAAGATTTTTTCTGTCTGAACTTAAAGTATAGCAACAATATTCACCTAATTTTTTTTTAGATCAAGAAGTGATACTAAAACGATAACATTCTTCTGCTATATTCCAAGTTGCATTTAAATACGCATTTTAAAAAAAGTCTTACTTTTTAATTTTGTGTATAAGTGTATGTTAAATTCAGAGTTGCCTGTATCAGTCTTGAAAGACCATATAACATGGTGTAGCTATGTTAATAATAATTTAATAAAAAGTATCTTTCTGATTTTTTAAAAGATTTACTCTGTATGTTTTTCCTGTGAAAACCAAGCAAAATCCATAAAATATCTATATTTTATATATACATAAATCTATAAAATAATCTATAAAAGATTGCAAGAGTTTCGATATGACACTTTAAAAAAATATATTCTATATCATTGGCTCACAGAATGTAAGGCCAGAAAATCTCATTTCAAACATCTAATCTGACTGCATAAACACCTAGGCTGAATTAAATGAACTTCAAAATAACTTGAAAACTCCCAGATTTATTACAGGTAAACTGTTTCTAATATTTTTTAGGGAAGGAGAATCTCAAGAGAATCCCACAACTACATACCTTCTTATTAAAACCGCTTTAAAAATAAAGACCAGAAATATGCTGACTAGTTTGTTTTATATGAGTATTAATATTTACAAAATACAGACATATTAAACAAGTATTTCTCTCCCCTATTGAGAATGCAAAAGATTATAAAGAGAAGGCTGATAAAATTATGAAGAAATCTCTTAAGACAATTCAAGGTTGCTGCCTCAGTTGTTTAAAAATTTTCTTATAACAGCAGTAACTTCAGATTTTTAGAAGCTTTAGCTACTAAACTTATATCGTGTTTTCTCACTGAGAATAATAGTTGCAAAACCTTATCTTTTTCATATATAGTCATATTCTTGTTATGTGAAAAACTAATAGGTTCTGATTTAGGAGAAAAATAAACAAACTTTTTTAGATTTGTAGGAGAATAGGAATGAGAGTGACTGTGATTGAAAAAATATATTTTGTAACGAAAAAATACATGAGTTCCAGAGAAAGAACAGGTTTGACTTGGCCATACTTTCATTGTTGTAAAGGAAACAGGTGATAGGGTCTTCAGCCTGCAGAGAGATGACAGGATTCAATGGTAAAGATAAAAACAACAGTGCAACAAAATGTTAAAGGCAATCATACAATTTATAAAGTGTCATATTCCATTTTACAACATTAAAAATGTTAAAATATAGTCTGGATACTTTCTCTAGAAAATACAGATTAGTTCTTAATATTTCTTCTTTATGCCAGATTTAATTTCATGACCAGCACAATTTTGGCCTCCTGAACTTGTCTTCATTTGACTGGGACTCAATGGTAAAGAAAAACAAAAAGATAATGACTGTCAATTATGACAATTTTAATATTTGAAAAAGGCAAAGAGAATTCAGAAACACAACTAAAAGAAGAGTACACCAGAAATTATTTACTTTCCTTAAATTCTAAAATTAAAACAAAACAAAACAAAACCCAAATGCAACTCTGTTTTCCTGCTGCTTTACCTCTAGGCAAGACTGTCATTTCATGTGGTGCTCAACCCTGGTAGCCAGCTAAGCATGGCACAACCACTTGCTTCCTCCCCCTCCAGTGGGACGGGGGACAGAACTGGAAGGGTAAAAGTGAGAAAACTCATGGCCTGAGGTAAAGAGAGTCTAGTAGTCTAAAACAAAATCTGCACGGGAAAATAAGAAGATAATCTACTCTTTCCCACGGAAGGGAATATTTTGCCATTTTCAGGAAAGTAGGGACTATCACATGTAACAATTACTTGGGAAGAGAAATGCAGTTAGTCCAAACTGGCCCCCTTCCCCTCTCTTTCACCCAGCTGTTCTTGCTGAGCATGATGACAGATGGTGTGGGATGGCTGGGTTCAGCTGCCCCAGCTGTGTCCCCTCATGACTCCTTGTGCACTCCCTGACTTCTCACTGGTGGGACAGTGTCAGAAATAGAAAAGGCTTCATGTAAACCCTGCTCTGCAACAGCTGAAAAATCCTAGTGTTGACAGCACTGTTTCAGTCCCAAACCCAAAACACAACACCATACAAGCTATTAAGCAGAAAATTTACTCTATCCCAGCACAAACCAGCACATTTTATTCTGCAAGTTGTACATACCTATTCACTCTATTCCTGATAGTTGTGAATATTTGCAGATGGGCAAGATATTAATCAACAAAACTGTCATCATTTTAAGTCACCTCCATCATTTTGAAAAGCTTTTCTCTTACTTTTAAAAATTAAAAAATAAGCAAGCCAATTCTCAAAAGAAACATTGTCATGGAAGAGAAAAATGCATGAGATGTGAATTTAATTCCACTACTTTTATTCTGGCTTGGCTTCTACATCCTTTCCAAAAAATAAGTGGTCTAAATGACTTCATGTTTAAGTAAAGAAGCTGTTAGAGCTTAACCATATAAAATCATCTAAATAGGCCATTCAAAATCCTTGAGAGAAAACCTTTTTTAAGTAGCCTCTTACAACTCCATCTCATTTCTTTTGATTGTCTCTGTAAAATCAAATCATGGAGGCATGCTGACCTGAAAACTTGCTGTACAGATTCAGGCTGGTGCCACAGGGAGGAAGGAGAGAGTTGTCCTTAGCTTCTGCTTTCTTAGAGTAAGAAGACTGATCTGGGAACAGTGATCTTGGGTTGAGAACAAGGCAAGAGAAATGACCTGGATCAGCTCCAGTGGCTTTTAAAAATATCCCTTATCACTAAATAAATGGAAGAGGGAGGACATTCTCATTCATTGTTTTCAGGATTCATAATGAGCTGTTGTAATTTTCTGTTTGGACTCATTTCTTCCTGAGATATTTCATTGCATGTTTTAGGCAATCTTCTACTTTATATGCAGCACATGATAGGTAGATCATCTGAATACCATAGGCAGATAGTTTCATCAGTTATAAAAAAAGACAAAATGTTTGTTCTAATAAATCCAAACACTCCATTACATATAAAAACTTTTCAGCTCTTAATTGTTTTTTGTTAAAACTCTATTGTTAAAAGTATGTTTCTTTTGAATAGTTATTTGATCATGTTGTTTTATTGAGAATAATTGTATTGCTTCTTCTCAGCATTCTTGAGGGTAGAGGCCATTGACTATTCAATAGATATATAAAAGAAATTTCTTAACCATTGTCAGAAAATTAATTACTCTGTTAGTATATGAGGGTTTTATGCTTATATGGCTTTTTTCTATTTGGCAGCCTAAATGGTCTTGCTTTATTATACATAAATGGTTTCATTACTGAGGAGTATGAGTTATTATAACCTATCATTTCATGAAGTTTGTCATCTCAATTATCTGAGGAACAAAAAACATGTGCTGTACTTGGAAGGAGATGTTATTTGTAAGTATTGCTAGTGCCAAGACAATTCACCATTGAAAGTGGAGTGATATTATTGCTCTCTACCAGAAATATCTATACAGGACAGAATTTATCATAATACACAGAGTTCAATGACTCAAAATATTTTATTTAAATTAGCAAACATGTTAGAGTTGTTTAAAAAAAAAGTAACATTTTTTGCAAAGTTCTCTTTTTTTTATAAAGAGTATTACAATTGTCTTTTCATATCTCTGTGCATTGATTTATAATCCCAAATCTAATCTTGTAAATTTTGAGTAATATTTTTAATAAACAATTTTTTATATGTTTAAGATATGTCTCGGAATGACGATCTGCTTTTCAAGAAGACATTCTTACTGTTCACTTAGTTATTAAACAAGAGATTAATAGTTATGAAATCTTCTATGCATGATATACTTACAATTTCTCGTAGACTCAGAAAAACCACAAATATTACAAAAAATATGTTTTGGGGTTTTTTTAATAGAGAATTAATAGAGAATTAGATGAGAGAGAGTTAAAGCAAGACAATATCTTTATTGTTCATCATAATATTGCCACTGATTAAGCAGGCTTTTTCTTAAGAAATATACAGAATTACTGAAAATTATTTTTAAATGAGATAGCTTTTTAAAAAAAATAGATATAAAATAAAGCAGATAACAAAATGTGTGTGAATGGATTGCTATATACCTTAATCATGGATATAAATCACAGAGACCATTATTTAATGTTTGGTAATGGCCTAATGTTTAAAGACAGAAGCCTAACAGTCTAATTCAGAATAATGATGAATTAATATTGAAGCTCCTCTCCCTTCATCTACTTGCCAAGTTTTACCATGTGACATTTATAAGCAGGGTTCATTTCTTCAGACCTTTTAATGGTGGTTTTCATCCTATTTTCCCATTACTTATTCTTCTTGTTTAATTGTGCTACACTTGCTATGATCTGAAACAGCACCGTACTAAACAGGAAAAGGTAATAATTTTCTCCTTCTTTAATTTGGTAATTTGGAATGAGATGTAAGAGTACTGCACAGCTCTCAATGCTTTCTGTTCTTTGAAACATTTATCTGGGCTCCAACAATAATATTTTGTACTTGTTGAAAAGAAACTGCTCACGAAATTTACTTAAGAGACTGAGATGGCAATAATCACATTTATTCTGTGTACCTTCAAAAGTTAGAATACTTACTACAGAAACTTATTTATATAAATATTACTTGTATATGCAAGAAAATATCCATGAACACATATGCAAAGAAGGATGAATGATATTTTGAAGAAAAAAATCGACCCTAAGAACTTTGATTGTACAATGAAATTTGTGGTTACATATCTAGCTACATTGACAACACTGGCTGATTTCAATATTATAACTCTAGATTAGTTAGCATTTCTTAGGTAATTACAAAAGAAAGTGAAAAGGAACTCTGATTTCCTCTGTAAAACCCTCTTTTTCAGTTAGAAAATGTTTTCATAGATAAATTCAGTGTCATGCAAAAATTCTGATGCCCAATATTTTAAAATTTTAAGCAGCATGATCTCAGCTCAAGTTAACAAGTAAACTTAGGATACAAATAATCTTTTAAAGTCATATTATTTCAGCTCCTATGAGAGAGATCACATGATGAAAGGTCTGCATAAGGTTGTATATTTTCCTGAGCAGAACACAATTAAGAAAAGCAGCATCATGTGCTTTTGCAGATGGCCTGTAAAACATAGACTATTAAGTTACACAGGAGAAATTCTCTTCAATTTATTTTACAAATTAGGAACAGAAAATTTAATTCTATACTTTTCATCCCATGTCACGAATGGGAGTCATGTTTTCTTCAGAAGTATCTCATTCTTTCTTGATCACTAAGAATTGTTCAAATATCATTCAGCTGGAGAACTGCAGAACTTAATGAATTTATTTAAATGTATCTTTGTGTTCTCTTGTATTTCACTTATTCAAGCTCATTTAGGTTGAAAGATACATTTATTAATAAAACTGAAGGAAAAAATGGCGAGAGAGAAACGAAATTTTCCCTTTCTTCCACAAAATTTTTATTAAAGAAACGTTCACAATGAAGTTACCTGGAAATTTCAAAATTAAGGTTGTATTTGTATACCTTGTGCCACACAGCTATAATAGGTGCTTGAGTGGCTGCCTGAGAAGCAAAACTTTGACTTGCATGGGAAGACAATTTTGTTTAGAGGTTCTAAGGGGAAAAGTCTGTGGATTTCAGCAGTTTTCCCTTCTAGAGGGAGAATTAAATTATTCACTGAGCTGTCTAGGGGTTGCTGAGCTGGGATTCCTGAAGTTAAGAGAGAAAACAAACTACAGTGTTGCTGTTGCTTGTCTCGTTGATGCAAAATTTAGATGTGGTAGTATATTGCTTAAAAGCTTATTGCTTCTCTGTTTCCAAGTTTTGTACTGCTGGTTAATGTTAAAAATAATATTGAAATAGCAGAGCATTTCTGGCTATAATAATGAATTGAAGTAGCAGATCATTCCATGGCTTCCATCTCTTCTATTTATAACATATATTCCATTCCTCCTAGCTCTTTCAATCATATTTTTTGCAAAATGTTTCTTAAGAACAGCATCAGAAATATAAATTTCTTGTTTCAGTCACTACTTCCAAACCAGTTCCAAACCTAAACTGGCTTTTAGGGCCAGCACTCTTCAATTTTTCCACAAACAACTCAGACACAGAACTTGAAGGTAAGTTTTCCAATGAAATTAAACTGGGATTTGCTGATGACTCAAAAGCAGAGGCCCTGCAGAGACAGCTTGACAAATTAGTCATCTGGGCAATCAGCAACTCCATGAAGTTCAGCAGAAGCAAGTGCTGGATTCTGCTTCTGGGATGGAGCAACCCTGAACGGACATAAAGCCTGGGGAGCAAGGCACTGAAGAGCAGTGCTGTGGAAAGGAATCTGGGAGTCCTGGTCAGGATGAGTCAACAGTGTGAATGAGTGAATACAAGGCCAGCCATGTCCTGGGGGCATCAGGCCCAACATGGCCAGCCAGGCAAGGGAGGCGATTGTCCCACTCTGCTCTGAGATGGGACAGCCTCACCGCCAGTGCTGGGCGCCACAATGTAACGATGTAAAACTGTTAGGGACTGAGTCCAAAGGAGGGCTCTGAAGACAATGAGGAGTCTTGTTGTGGCATGTTTTTTGCTTACTATATTTGATTTAATTACTTTTTGTATTGCAAAGTTGTACA
>VWYI01025812.1:0-98462 GCA_013399455.1 Anthoscopus minutus | reverse complement strand
CTTATGTTCATAGTTCAGTCCCAGGTGTACCCTCCTATCCCAGCTGCCAATCCACTCTGGAAACTGCCCCTTGTTCCCAAATGTTCCCTGTCCATTCCCTGTTATTCAGTCCCTCATTGCTTTATGTAACCTTTTCCCTCCCACTGTGATCCTTTATTGGTTTATACTTTGTAAATCCCTCCTTGTTCTCCTCCCCTGAGTTTCCCTCATAGGTTCATCCATCCCCTCCCCTTGCTCCTCCCCATAGATCAGTGGCTGTAATCTGAGATCTGGGCTCTCTTGTGGGAGAACTTCCAGGGGAATAAACCTCTTTGGAAATCCCATGAGAGGCCTCTCTCTCATCCTTGCTCCTGCCCTCGGTGTTTGGGTGTTTGCAGAGCGTGGCTCTGAGCCAGCACTTGGGTCCGGAGCTCTGCTAAAGGCTGGCCCAGTCCTGGTGTGAGTGACAGAGACTTCACCTGCTGGGCCAGCCCCACTTTGCTCTGACACTGCATCAGGGGCAAGAGGAGAAGTCATGTGAGGAGCTGCTGAGGTCACAGGGTCTGTTTAGCCAGAAAAAGAAGAGACTGAGGGAAAACCTCACTGCAGTCTACAACTTCCTCACAAGATGAAACACAAGGACAGGCACCAATCTCAATCTTCTCTGTGGTGACCAGCAATAGGACTCAAGGGAATGGGAGGAAACTGTGTCAAGAGAGATTTAAATTAGATATTAGGAAAAGGTTTTCTACCCAAAGACCAGTTTGCAGTAGAACAGGCTTCCCAGGGAAGGGGTGATGGCACCAAGACTGCCAAATATTCAAGAAACATTTGGACAATGCTCTCAAACAAATGGATAGGATTCTTACGGGGATCCTGTGCAGAAACAAGAGTTTGACTTAATAATCCTTGTGGGTCTCTTCCAACTCGGAATATGCTATGTGTCTATAAATCTATGTTTTGCATGCCAACATTTTTGCTTTGGATCCTATTTGTAGAAAGTTTTAAAAACATGAAAACCCTGGAAGAGAAAAGCCTAAAAGTTTTGTTCAGTCAGTGGAGGTGTGAGACTCAGGCAATCAAACATTCTAGTTTGTGCTTACCCAGTCTGAATGCAGTGGGCATATTTCACTTCCCTTTCATGCTTTGATCCACTGTTGCTAGGGAGAGAGAATACGGTGGAAAATGATTTTATGTACTAAAATGGATTTAAATTACAACAGTCATTCTCACAATAATCCTTTTAATTGCTCTTAGGAATTATGAAATTAATTAAGAAATATCTTGTGGCATACCCTCAATTAAAAAAAATATTGGTTTAACTCATTGAATGATTACTTGTGAAAAGTGTTCATCTTACCTTTTTATTTCTATGAAGAAAAAAATATCAAAAAGAAAATGGAAGTTGAATGTGCCTGATAAAGAAAGATTCTTCTTTTCAATCCATTTCACCATCTCTATGCCTACCTTATCAGCTAAACCAGATGAGATTAGTGGTGTCTTGAGTCCCATTAAGAGGAAGAAAGCCTTTGTTTTTGACTTGGTAACACTCAATTTCCTGTCATTTTCTCTCCTTCTAAGCCTTTGTGTTCAACTTAAACTGCTGGGAAAATACATTAACCTTTAAATGGAAGTGGCAAAATAATATATTATATGAAATATAAAAAGATTTCCTTCAAGCTATAGTATTTATTTTCTTTGGGTACTCATTAAGTGTTTAGGCAGTGTTTACAGTTGCACACTGTCAGCCAGATTTAATTAGGTGACTTAGGAAACCGAAATATATTAAGAGAGCCCTGCCACAGCCAAAGAGCAGGAATCAGATGGTGACAGGAATTGCAAGGATGGCATTAAACTTATATCTGCATTGCCCAGCCCTTAATTCTTTGAATTTTGGAGTTCTCATATGTAACATTTTAGAGTATTCTCAGCCTAATTGCTAATCACACTGCTTGTCAATGACTACAAGGTGAGAAAGGGTAGGAAACTCTTGCTCCTGCTCTCATTTCTTTGAACCTTCTGTAGCAATAATACAATGACAAAGTAGAAATAATTAATTTTTCTTCAGATCACTAGCAAAATCCTTATTCTGGGATTGATATTTTCAAAGCAAATAATGCCAGTAAAGTTCCACCAGATGTGTGACACAAAATCAGTTATGCTATACCTAGAATCTAGACAAATGCTTGTTTTAATCCAAACCATACATTTTACTCATCTGGAATTCTGGTATTGAAGACAATGCATTCTGCATTTATATCAAATGCTTCTCTTTAATGAATAGACATGAACAAGGAAAGAACTAAAAACATAGAAGTAAGAGACAGCTGGCGTGGGGGAGAAATTCAGTCTGTTCAATATAGGCAAGTTTTTGAATAAGGGTCATGAACACTACTTAAGCAGTGGGCTATTAGGGTGGTTTGGTTATCATGAAATAATCTCACCCCTGGAGGGATAACTGTGGACCAGATGCAGCCATGTGCTTCGAAGCACCCAGGGGTGTAGTTATCATGATAATCACACCTGCTGATTTTGCTTCATTGCCACTATAAAATTTCCTGTATTTCGTTTCAGTACAAGCATAACACAGTGCTTAAGTATATTATTCTGACCACAGAAAATTGCCAATTAGTGCAAGAAGACTTACGTCATTTAAGCTGCAATGCTAGTGCAAAACTATATGAAAATGCGATGGCGAAAGTAATAAGTAATGGTTGTACATTGAAGAAAACAGATCTTTGTTTCAAACAAAGTGTACATCATCAGATGTTTAAGATATTTGAAAGACAAGACCCTATGTTCCAATGCAAAAGGACAAAGCCATAGCTCCTGTCTTTTCTTCCCCACTTGCCAAATATTTGACCTCTTAATGCTAAAATAGATACAAAGGATTCAGTACCTGTAGCAAAAAGCTTCAGGTAACTTTTCCCCCCAAAAAAATCAGGTTTCATCAAACCCCTTTGGTACCTATCTCCTGAGAAATTCCAAAGATTTGAATTCATAGTGTATGCATCAAAGACCCCACTTTCTTTTGTCTGGAGACAATGGTTGGGATGGCTGTTGGCAAAATATTCACAGTCCCCTCAGGGAGACGAGCTGTCAAGTAATAATAAGGCAGCAAGGAGCATCAGGGAACAGGGTCTGGGCTTCTGTGGAAATACCTCTGAATCTGACTTGTTTTAAAGTCTAGGGGCTCCATCTAAAGAGTATATGGTCCTCTCTCTTCACTGAAGCAGAGTTACCTGACACAAAAGAATACATTAGGAAAAAAAGTAAACAGATGGAGTTTCATCTTCACAGCTTTAACCAAATGAAAGGAAAGGAGGGGCTTTGTTTTCTTTCCATAATTAAACCTGATTCTCTTTGAAGTAAATTTCTGTTGTCTGCAAGAGGTCTACATAAAAAAAACATGCTCATGAAGCCCAGACAAAATTAAATTAAATGTTTTCAGTTCGCTGAGGTTTTAAGACACATAATAATGCTTGAAATATGCCTGAAATTTTGACAACCTCATCATAAACATGATCTAGTAGAATTAGATGTGTGGGTTTATCAGCTGAGTGTCCTGTAATTCATCTAGGGTGCACATTTCAGTAGACATATAACACAGAGAGAAATAAAGTGTAAATTTCATTATAAATATTGATGATAAACAATATTTGTTTGGAAGAAATTTTACCAGAGAGAAAAGCTAAATAAAACATTTGCTACATGCATATCATCTAATTTCAAGTTCTCAAATTGTTTTAAGCTTTTTTTGGCTGGCTTTCTAAAGGTACACATTACAGACTCTCAAACCATAATGGTGTAAAAAGTACTGTCAATCACATTAAGACAGTGTGATCAGAAGCTATTAGTCTAGCTGGGGCACTTTTTTGGTTTTTTGTTAGTTGTTTGTTTGGGGGTTTTGTTTGTTTGTTCAGTCTATCAGTTGGATATTTTTAATCCAGATTCTGGAAAGAATAAGAAGACAGGTTGGACAGAATTGAGCATAAAACTTAGCAACACGGTTAGAAATATAAACTATGTAAGGCAAAATATCACTCTAAATATTTTTAATATGGTGTTTTCATTGCTTCTTGGTAGTCAGGGGTTCATGAGGGGAAAAATAACAAAGAAAACACAATAACTGAAACACAGTCAGATACGTGGAAGAGGAAAGAACTTATGAGACAAAAAAGAATGGGAAGGGATCAAAAGCAAATAAAAATCCTAAAGAGAAAATTTGAAAAAAAAAAAAGAAGAAAAATTAAGTGACAAATAACTGAGTAAATTGTACCAAAAATGTTATAAAAAGCTAGAAAAATATAATCTATAATAAAAGCCTTAATTATTATTATAACTATTAATTTTATATACTGCATCAATAAATTAATGAGAAATAAATATAAATAAATGTAAGATTCATTAATATTATAAACTAATATGTTTATAGTCCCTTCATTTTAGTTAACTTGTAGCATTCACATACTATTAGAATTCTGTCTGAAATGTAATTTATTTCAGTTTGGAAAGATAAAATATATTTTAAAAGCCTTTATAAAAACCAGAGTTCACTTTTCCACATTTCTAGTTCTTACAGAAATGGCTGAGGTAAAGGCCTAAATCAACTTGATCAGTAAATGAATTTGTGGAGACAGAATTTTGAATGTCTTGAGGACTTGTCAGTTTTGTCCATTGTGTTAACCCTAACTGTTTCTATGCTTTAAAAAGACAAAAAATTACGAGCATTTTGTTACTCTTCACATTTTTTTCAGATAGAAAATTGTATTTAAACATGCTATTATATTCCTGTGTCATATGTTTAGACTCCTTTTAACATGATTTTCATCTTTAGATATTGTTTGCTCTGAAAAAAATTTTATATATACACTTGCTTAAAAGTATTTTTTTCCTTTATTTGTGCTTGTGTGTCTGAATTTTGTGGGGGCTTTTTGTGCTGTGTTTTTTTGCTTTGTTTTGTTGTGTTTTTCAAGAAAATGGTATAAAATATTTTTTTAAGAGAACACATACCGAAGCTGACATTCTCAGATATTATTAATGTGATCCAAAAGTGACTTTGTTATAATTTTTCTAAGAAAAGTTTGGGAAAAAAAAATTCTATATCTGGTGAGGGGAAACTGAAGCTAAGTACTACATAAAACTATGTAAAAGATAATTTTGCCATGTAAAATGTAATTCATAATAAAACTATTGTTCAGGAGGATGGAAGAGGAAAAGGAAAGGAAGGAGATAATTTGTCAGATAATCAAACTCTGGCGAATAATTCCTTTAATCATGTGGACTTGAGCTTGTAAGTTCATCCTCGTTTGACCATTAAATTTAAAATAAATGCAAATGGGTATACTAAGGGCTCTGGTAAAGTACCCCCCAAAAATTGCTAACTCCACAGTATATAATTTTCAAGTCCAATTCTGAATCCTTTGTATTTTGAACAGGGAAGGAGAGAAAGCATTCAAAAACTCTTTGGTAAAAGGAACAGGGCACTGAAAAGTGGTGCACAGTTCTTGTCTGTGCTCCTAGTCAAAAAGCAAAATATATTGAGAACAGCTCATGCAGAAGCAAAAATTTATGGCTTTTTTTAGCATTTATTTAGGAGTCCTTGAGCTGTAGCTCCATTTAGCCTGATGAGATATTTTTCAGATTGTTTAGTCACCAGGTAAACTTCTTGGAACGTAAAAACCTTTAAGTTAGTTTATCTTTTCTCATGCACATGTTTTCTCGAAGTATTTTGGGTTAAGGAAGAAGAATCTTGTAATTTCCTTAAAAAAACAGGCAGATGTAAGATTTTTTAATTAAGTCCTCTCGCCTATTTTAACTTATGCAGATGTAAGTTAGTTGCTACTTTATTGGCTCTGAATAGATTGGTTGTATTTTAATGGCATCTGTATGTTTTTTGCTTCACTGGCATAGGAATCATTGCTGTGATGTGTATAGGAAAGCTATATTGACTGATTCTGAGAATTACATACTAAAAGCTCAACACACAATTTCTTTTTTTTTTTTTGGCTATTTAGTCTAAGAGGTAGAATGTTCACAAATCTAGAAGACCAATTTATCTGCCTATTTGCTCAATGTCTATAGTTTGGGAACATATAATTGGTTTATTTTTTACTAAGAAATAATATGTGCAAATAATCTGATTAATGCAAGTATTCCACATCTCAGAATATTCTACTGCTTTGATAATGGCATTAGTAACTGCCTTACTTTCTTTTTTCTCATCACAGCTTTTTCTCCTATTACAGGGCAAAATGCAAACACCATGAATAGCTTTCCCAGACATAACAGGAAAATAAGAGTAGAGAATATGAAAGTACATGACTGAAAAGGTGGAGAGAAAGCAGGCATCGTAGAAAGTGAATAAAACAGAATAGCCCTATCAGAGAGAAGAGGCAAGAGGGGGAGAATAGAGGGAAAGGCAAGGCATAAAGTACTATGAACATTAGCAAGAATGGGAAAACACTGTATTTTAGCAATAAAACATGCTGAAATGGAAGGTATTTTCAGCTACTGGCAAGATGGGAGATAAAATACAAGCATTGTTGTATTTGATATAGTGTAAAGAATTTATAAGACCAAAAATCTTGGAAAACTTGAATGACAAGAGAAGAAAAAAATTTTTGAACACAGGCCCTTTGGTAAGAAGGACACTTGAAAGACTCTCCCAAAAAGAGAAAAAAGAGAGTTATGTGGAGAGACAGAATGGAAATGTGGGGATAGGAAACTTGAATATAAATAAGGAGCAATAAGCAGACGCCTAGAGCTGTGGCAGTGAGGAATTGGGTTTTAACAGATCCATGAAAGAGAGCAGAAATCATGGGGAATAACAGGATTCTGAGACAGTCTCCTGTCATATTATGGGCAGTGTGACACTGAAGGAGCACTCAGCATTACTAAAGAATTTGAATAGCAAAATTTACCATTTATAATGATTGGTTCACTTGAGATTGGGGATGTGTTCGTTTTTAAGGGCTGATGTTTAAAACAGACTGCTCTCTGAAAAAGCAATCTATTAAGGTTCAATATTTTAGTTTTATGTTATTCTAGTAAACGTGACACTTCTTTTCTATAATAACTACTTGAAAAACAAGGTGTCTGGAAAGTTGTGTTTTACTTTACTGTTTTTAATGCACTTCTGTCTTTTCTCTGTTAAGTTTACCTAGCTCATTTTTAAAATTCCTTTCCTAACTTTTATCAGCATTCAAACTTGCTATCAGAATTGAGAATAAGTGGTTTCCTCAAAAGAAAATGTTGATCTGAACTACTAATGTTCAAGGACATATTACTCAATGAAGTTTCCTTTTGTAAGTGACTGAATAATGAAGTGAAGCTGAAGTCTCTGGAAGTCACAGAAACAACCTCTGAAGACCATATTTCTATCATTACAGAAGATCATAGCTCTTTTCCTAGAGTTCAATGAGTTTCCTAGAGTTGAAATACATAAAATGAAAAAAAAAATTAAAACTTCTTATAAAGAGAAAAATAAAGGTGAAAACTGCCACACTGAAATAAATTAGGCATCCCAGATGTAAATAATGTATATCAGTTGTCTAGAAATCCTCAGGCATTTTAGTTTGGACATGCGAGAAATGCACCTTGCATGGACAAGAGAAACTCAGCTCCAGTTTGTATACAAGAAAATGTTGTTCAGTGTTGATGAGCTATCTGCTGCCAAATCATTGCTCTTCCTTACTGTGTTTAAGCTAGACCTCACTCAGCCTGACAGCTATAAACACTGCCTTTCATCTAAGACAGTATAAGTAAGAGCATGGTTAAACTACTAAGTTATTCCATCTCAAGAATATAGTTCTGTCCAAAGAGTTTTCCCAAGGAATGAAGATGTTTTTTGGGCCATCCTGAAGATGAAAAAAATCAGGAAATGTTGTTTAAATGTCAAAATCAAATCAATAATTGTCTGTCCTTATGCCTGGCTCATTGCCCTCCTTAGTCATGCTTGTAGCACCGTGCGTCAAATCAAATCCCAATAGTGATAAATAATTAAACAATAATATTTTTTGCTTACAATACGCCACAAAAGTTGTAGCTAGGCAGAAAGAAAAAAACCCTGAAAAATAGGAATTTAAAGATTACAGGCTGAGTGTGTGTAGGTTGCTGAGAAATAGATATGTAACAGTAAAAAATGATAAGTCTACCCTGAGCTAGAAAGGAATCTAAAAGAGTTTTCAGGTGTATACTATTTAAAAAGGTCTCAGAGCACTGAAAAAAAGTGGTTTGCTTTATTGTTTGGTTTCTGTTATGTTCAGGGAATGAAAACTCTATTTGTAAAAAAGTTTCCATCAACAGAGTAATACCTGTTTCTCATTCTTAATAGATTCACAAAAAGTTGATTTTTTCTAGCTCCGCAAAAGAAGATAGAATATCAGGTGCAACATTATGCGCTGCAGCCTCTTATAACTTTTGAGATCCAGATTGGTTCCCAGTTTCATGAGAGTTCTGACTGTACTGATGGAAACTCCCATTGATACTGCAGATTTTCCTGGAAGAAAAAAATTACACCAGTTTACATACTTCAGTAATCTTCAGGAAAAAGTTAATATTTGAGCATAAAATAATGAGTTTCCTAAAGTATCTACCTGTTGTCCTTGCCATTTATCTTATTAAGGAATGAAGCACTTATTACCAATCCAATTTGATGATGTAATATCAGTAACTTGCTCTTGACTTTGTGAACTTGAGTCCTATCTTAAGAAGCAGCAAAGACCCAATAGATGTATCCAAAGCAGCACTAAGGATCTTCCAGAATCCTGCAGGGATCCCATACTATACTTCATGCATAACTTTCAGCCCTTTAAATACCTCAGAGCAGTGTCTCAGTGCCATTGTCATCCTCACTGTGTCTTCCTACAAGTTCAGTGCCTGCCACCAAGACACGGTCACTACTGTGTGCCTTGCTCAGCTCTTTTGGGCCCTTAACATGAAGATCTGCATGCATGTATTTTTCTGGTTGCATGAATGTACTCCCTTGCAAAGACACAGAGCAGTCACCATGAGAATGCATTTACAGAATTCTAGGCAGGGATAGAAGTCACCAGAAAAACACCATGACTCTCAAAGGTAGGCTGCAGTAGTCTCTCTACGTCCATTAGAAGATAAGCTCCTGTTAGGTACAGATTAACCCTATCCAGCTATAGTAGTTGGCACCCACATAAACCCTCCTTTGCTCAGCCTGTGCTTTTCTGCAGGTGTGAATTTCATGCTAAATGAAAACATTCCTGCTGTCTTCATGCCTAGGAGAACAACAGAAAGATGTCAAAAACATTGTCAATCTTTCAGAAAAAGGCACTGGTTTGTGAAGAAACCATTTGTGGGCAGATTTGACTTTTAATTTCAATTTAGAGAATGTCTTCCTGCTTATGAAAATGACTTATAATTCTCAAAGGCTTTTATAAGTTCAACAGTTTAGCAGCAACAATGAAAAGATAATGCGGTACATTTTGGGAATAACTCTGCTCATAGCTGGGTTTGGATAATCAGTGTATGAAGAGAAAGAAAACAGGAAAATAGACTTAAATATTTATTGAATATCAGGAAATTATGAAATTATCATATCATGAAGATACTAAAACATCACAATTACTCGAAGAGTAAAAACTTTGATGTTTCTCTTTACAAAGGTAAGATGTGGATCAAGTTTTGCCCACAAGTATGACTGAAAAAATAATATTTCCACCTTGGGAATGCACACATGCATGCACAGCAGTTACCCTTGAAAATACACACAGTTGTTCTGAAATCTCTGCTGCTTAGAATTCATAGAGAGCAAGTTCAGAAATAATGCTGTCTATCTCAGCTGACCAATCAAGATAACACTGATGGTGAATATTCCCTATTATATTGGTCTTATTCTAATAGGGACATATTTGCTCATAATTTTTGCACATAAAAAAGAAACAAAATGCATTACTGAGTAGAAAATAAGTAATCTTCAAAATTAGTATTATGCAGAAAAATATTTTACTTTAAAAATTGAGTGCTGATTATAAAATTCTGACTTGCTTTTGTTTTATATTCTTTCTCTAAATGTTTAAATAAACATTTTTAAGTAATTACAAATTACTTAGCTCCTCTTCTGTACACTACATATTCTGAAAATTGTGTGCACATAGTCATATTTAAATACAGATTTTATGTTATTCTTCTAATTTCTTTCTTTTGTAGTATTATTTGGTTAATAATCTTTTGTTGCGCAGTGATGCCAAAGAAAAAACACTACTAACAGATGCTGAAGAAGTAGCATTTGAAAATACTGAAATCATAAATTAGACTTCAATTTTCAGTGTACAGTGAAATCAAAAGCAGCTTTCTGCAGAATAAGAGATTTATTGAAATATGGTTTATTCTGCTTATTATATATCATTGTTCTTAACAGTCTTCCTTTTGGGAGCCATTTTTATAGGCACTTTACAAATGAATAGGGAGAGAAGATTAAATTATAATATCAATTTTGTATGGTGAATAACCTGCATAATTCAGATGGAAGATAAGTCTAAAATCACATAGCTGACACCAGAAAAATATTGAGTTGAAAATAAAAGGGGCTATGTACTGCCATAGTCCAAATCTTTTTTTAATCTTGTTTATTGTGAAACATGAGTGCTCTTCTTGCTCATTAGTATTCATATCAATGTTTATACGAAGAAGAAATGGAAATGTACTCTACCATCTGATGTCCTGTTTTATATTCTTTTGCTTTGTTTTAGTTTATTCATCAAACACTGAGAATAATAGGCAGTGAGCAGAGGTGAGGCAGCTATGTCACACATTTTCCTGCATTGAGCCTGTAAAATTGTGTGACAGAAAGTATTGATAAACTTCAATATAGTGTTAATTTTGCCATAACATTCACATTAAATTCTACTAAAAAGTGAATTGCCATAGCTCAGAAAGCCTAGGCTTCAAGGATTCCCCCCTGCTAAATAAAATACTATTTTATGTTCTGTCAAACAATTTTTTTAAGAATTAGATATCAAAGAGTCTTATTTCTTAGACTAGTTCCAAGTTTTTTCCAGATGACAGAAAAAAGAAAATAAAATTGATCTTCTGTGGTGAAGTCAGAGACCAAACCAAGTTTTTGGACAAACCAGACTGAAAATACATTAAAATGTTCAAGGTTAAACTAACTTGGATTAAGAATATCTCTAAAAAATAAGATTTTTTTTCCACTACCTGTGCCATTTTAAACATCTATAAGAAGAGTTTTTTGCCATAAATTATTTTGTTAATATATTTGCAATTTACATTTTTCAGCTCTGAAAGCTTGACCCTTTCTTTCCAAAAAGCACAATACATTTCCACAGAGATAAACTTCTGCTACATTTTAGCTTTATTAGAGAAGAGCTTGCAAGGATACTTTTTAGGGAAACTGTTTTTTTATTGTCTGAGTGTATGCTAATACTTTGCCTAAAGAACATACTTTAATATTGGAGTTAATTTTATACATATATATATAAAATACACACACATTCTTGCAATGCCCCTGACTGTTTTTTTTCCCAACATTCAAATCACAACATATTGTGAAACAGTACTAAAAGAACAACAGTATTTTCAGTAACTCCACATACTTTTTTATGAGATAACAATGAAATCTAGCTCAGTATACTGAAAGTAAAGCAGTATCTGTTTTCCTCCCTCTACTTTTTTCTGTGCAATTCTAAAATTAATAATTTGCCTAAAAATCTTTGCATATTTTGGCATTGTAAGTATATCCTGATAGATGCAGACTGACAAAGTTAACCATTATTAATGGCTTTTGAGCTGTAACACCAGCAGTATTCTTATTAGTATTTCTTAATGAGTCAGTAACATAAGAAACACAATTAAGGCTGAAAAATTATGGGGAAAAAATATCTGTCTCCCTCCTCTTACACTATTATATATATAAACATATGCATACTGTGAAGTAATCCAATACTGCAGAGGTAGAAAGGGAAAAAGGCAAAAGTACATATGTACTTGTTTCTCACTAACTTATTCCTTAGAAATAGTTCTAGAAACTGCTGCTGGGGTTGTCAGGCCATTCTGAGAGAGATGTAATCACACATTTCCTGAGCCTGAGAGGGTAAGAAAATCTAACACTACCTCAGAGCTTCAATTCTTATTCATATATTCATTGTGTTGTACTTGTTCATTTCTGCCAGCTGTTGACTTTAGGATTGCATTGGTTTGTTTGTCATTAAAAATGTTATTTTCTAATCAATAATAAATATCATCTGGGGGAAGAAATAAACAAAAGAACAAACAGACAGACAGAGACCAGAACTCAGTATCTAGAGAAATACACCTCTCTATTAAAAAAAATCACTACAAATAAATCAGTTGTAAATAGAAGACCCTCATTCATCATCCACTTAATAATACCTGCACCCAGCATCAAATAATTTTGGATTGTTTATTTTTCTAATTCTTTATCCTGGCTGAAGCTTTTGACAGTTCCATTTCTAAAGGCATATTGTTCCTACCAGCTACTGAAATTCTAGCCCTTCTTCAGAGCTCAGAGTGAGAGACTGAAAATGAATCTTTGGTTAAAAGAGATTTAATGGTAGGAAACAAGATGGTGAAGCTGACGCAAAAGAAGCATTCTAGATTTCGATCTGATCTTCTTTCTGCTTCTCGTATTTAGAATAAAAACTCTACAGATCAGCACAGGAGAAAAATATTGAAGCAGTTTCTGAAAACAGCTTTTAAAAATACATCTCCTTGAGAAGCAGTAATTTTGGAAATTAGTGAGCAAGATATACAGTTAATATTCTTTCTTTAGTTTTTCTGTGTTGTTAAAGGTGATTATTCAGTCATTCTTTCTTTTCTTTCTCGTTTCTCTATACAAAGCTGTTCTTGCAGTGTTGAATATTTGCTCATACTCTTTCCAATAAATGACTCATGAGAGCTTGTGATTACCAGTATAAGAGTTTCTACTCTAACTTAATATATTAGTACTTGTACAATGAGTAGGTTTTTCCATGAGTGCTAATGCTTTCTGTGTGTCAGCATGCCTTTCTCTCTTGTGGCTGACCCACAAAGCTTTATGTCTGCTTCTCTTCCAGCTGTCAATTCAAGTTTTATCATTGCAGATGAGAGATGCAGCTGTGGAATAGGCTTTTATTCCAACATTAAACTTCCCGCTAGGCTGTATCAAGCCTGAGACCTTGACCATCAGACTCAAATTTAAATAATTACATACATTGCTGAGTCTGCTCTCTGGCCTGAATTTAGTTTTATTTTAGCAATCAGTCAGCATAGGATGTAATGAGAGTCTAAGCCTTTTCTAAGAACAATTCTGGACCATATTTTAAAAAATAACATAAATCTAGGATACATTTTTTGTTTTCAGAAACAGCATGAGAGATTGATATAGGATATTTCACAATAAATATTGATATAAAAGCTATGTACAAGAAACTCTGAGATTTTTGAAGATAAACCAAATGTTTAACCTCACTGAAAACTGGGTAATAAAATTTCCAACAAGTTTGTTGGGTTAAAAAGACAGCATTAGTTTTTTTAGGGCACTGAATATGCAGAGGAATGTCTCCACTTGACATGCACACCCAGCAGCTTAACAGACCCAGCTGTATTAATGGAACCAATACATATTCACTATATCCCAATTTCATTATGTTTCCTGTATACATGCATGCATGCTGCTTATTTTAGTGGACTTATTAGGATGTGGTTCTGGATCATCTAAAGAATTTTTTCTCCCTGAGACCATCACAAATATATGGTCAGGTCATAATGTACTTCTCTTACTAGTCTTTGTTGTGACATACAACCCTTTTCTCAAAACAAAAACATCTTCTAGTAAGTAATAATCACTGATATAGGTAAATGAGGAAGGAATAGCTGGCACAAGACTTTTAGTCACAGATACAAGGAATTAACAGAAAGCCACATTAATCTCTGGCATTTGTACTAAGCACTATGTAGTACAAAATCAAGTATTAAACATGGATATTGGAATCAAAATATTGTGCTAAAATTAAAAGAAGTTTTTGACATTTCCCCCCACTACTGCATATTCTCTTTTTAAGATAAAATACAACTTGCTTATTAACATTGAGTCTATCATGAATTCAGTACAGAAGCTTAAAACTTAAAAATGAGTAAGAATATTTGTAGGAAATGGTTTTTCTCAGAAATGGGTGGAAAAATGAATATGTGATTCAGGAGGAATTTTGAAGGTGAAAGTATTTTCTTCCCTCATCTTTCTGAAGATAGATTTTACTCTGTAATGATTCAAATCCTTTTGCATTCTAATATGTTTCTCACATTTCTGCATCTTCTTCCATTCCTTTCTATTTAAAGGACATCCAGATGCTCCTTTAAATTGTTTTGGGGAATAGTAATCATTAGCTGAATCAAAGTATTTTTATATAGCTGTCCTGGATGAGATGAGATCAAAGGCTAGAGGATTCTTAAAGCAGTCACTGTGGTTACTACAGTCTCAGCAGGGTCTATTATTTTATACAAGCTTGAGAAAAGTTACTAGCTTTTACTTGCCTTCAAAAGGTATAAAGCTAATTTGATTGTGAGGGGTGTTTATTTTTTGCTAAAACTTGAAAGAACTGTTGTCAGTGCGCACTTACTTTTTAGATCCTCTACATATTTAGAAATATTTTTCCATGTGGCTGACCTCATCTGGGCCACTCTCCCAAACCTCACTCTACTTACTAATTAGTTTTAATGCCAGAAGTCTAGGTTTTTGTTTTATTATGCTAGCCTGGCATAGCAAAGTTGTACCACACAATAGATTTATAAAACCTTAAGTAGATCTTAGCAGGTGCTTTTGCTGCCAGGCGTCAAATTTATTCCTGTCAGTGTGCAGCCAATACTTTGTTAGGAAAAAATATCTCCTCTCTTGAGTTATTAAAAAAGAATTAGAACACTCCTTTCCATACCTGCAAAATATACTTTCTAAAGTATTTCTTTTTATTTCCTCCTTTGACTGTTACTGTTGAAGTCAAATTTATTCCTAATCAATTTTTTTAAAAATACTTTTTAAGGAAGCTCAATAGTTAATAATTACTTTTTTGTACATTTTCTTCTAAAAGGCTTCTAAGCTCTGAAAAAAATCATCTGTTCTCTGATTTCAATGTTTGTGGAGGTTCAGTAGTTGTCTAAACACCACTTGATACAAGATTATAAGGAACTGTGTATATAAGCTTCTAATTTAAAGTAAACTATATGATCTATAGGGGAAGGTACAAAAGCTTTTCTAATTCACATTGTTGTTGTGATATCCTCATATTGAATCTTCTTATCTTGCAGAATAAACTTGTGTCCATATTTTTTCTTCCTGTTTTACATCTCAGATTTTCTTTTTCTTTTGTTTTGTTTTGTTTTGTTTTTAAAAAGAGTCCAGAAGATGGTACTTTCATTGGTTGTGTCAGAATTGCAGTACTGGATGCCATTTAAATACTATACCAGCAAAAATAAAATATTAGTGTCTGCTATTGCCCTTTCTATTTTATATCATATTTGAAGTGCATGTGAAATAAGCATTTCTAT
This sequence comes from Anthoscopus minutus, assembly GCA_013399455.1. Lineage (NCBI taxonomy): Eukaryota > Metazoa > Chordata > Aves > Passeriformes > Paridae > Anthoscopus > Anthoscopus minutus. The sequence continues at coordinate 82,952 of VWYI01025812.1, read as the reverse complement.
TTTGTATTGGGCTATTTAAAATTAATTATCTGGCTTAAGAAGGCAATTATTTTGAAATAATGGTTTTAATAGAAATATTTTTTGCTTTAGTATTTTAGCTGTGCAAAAATATACTGTAAACACTAAAGACATGCCTCCTGGCCTAGGGACCCAAGGAAATCAGGACTGACAAGAAAAGTGAAAAAAATGCATGAATTTTTGAAACTTCTTGGAAGAACAAGTGACCATGAAATGGGCAGACAAGGGAGAATAGAAAAAAAAGTGAAAAGAAAGTACAGACCAAATCATAATACAGAAAAATATATTAATGTAAAGTTTTTCCTAGAGAAGCAAAAAGCCCAGAAACAATAAAGACAGGTAATCACAGTGAACATGGGCTAGAATCATGGAATGATTTCGCTTGGAACTGACCTTTAAATATCATCTAATCCAACATCTCTCTAATGAGCAGGGACCTTTTTTTTCTGCTAGATAGGTAGCTCAGAGACTCAGCTATTCTAATCTCAGGTGTTCCCAAAGATGAGGCATCTTCCACCTCTCTAAGCAACGCATTTCAGCATTTCAACATTGTCATCATAAGTTTCTTCCTTACATCTAGTCAGAATCTACCCTCTTTTAAGCTTTAAATCATAACTCCTTGTCCTATTCCAGCCCTACCAAAAAGTTTGCCCCATCTTTCTTATAAAACCCTTGCAAGTAGTCAGAGGCTGGAATAAGGCTCTCCTGAGCCTTCTCTGGAGTGAACAACCCCAACTCACTCAGTCTGTCTTCATGTGAAAGCTGTTCTGTCTCCCTGATTATCGTCATGGGCTCTTCTCTGGACTTTTCCATGTCCTTCTTATGTCAGGGTGCCAGAGCTGGATGCAGCACTCCAGCTGAGGTCTCAACAGGGCAGAGTAGAGGGACAGAATCACCTCCCCTAACCTGCTGGCTACAAATGAATTAGTGCATCTCAGCTGCAGCCAAACCTTCATCTGGAAGTTTAGGAAATGCTTCCCAGATTTTCCCAGGCAACTTTTTTGTCCATTTTTGGAATCCAAAATGACTGTATTAATTATTTATGGCTAAACATCTGGACAGCTAATGATTTTTGGAAGCAAACTAAAGCTTTGCCTAGTTGTTTTATTCTGTCACTAATTTTGTTTGGCCTAGTATTTCTGGCTTTAATAATGTAGCTCATTACAGTGAAAGGCCTATCTAATGAGAAAGGCAGAATATTGGTCTCAAGGCAAAAACCTTAACCTACAACACAAAACATGGGACAGGACAGGATGCAGAACATGATGCATCTAGGAATGCTTTGTTCTCTTTTTTCCTTTTTTATGAGCACATTGTAACAATGCTTCATGCAATGGTCATAACTTGAGCTGTGCTCTATGCATTTCCCATGGAAATCTGGAGAAGTTTTGCTCTTGTCAGAGCATGATCAGCTACTGAGGCATTATACACTTGAATGAGAAAAAGTGGAGGGTGTGGGGAGAGGAGAGATAAAAAACAATTGTGGATTGGCTGTATAAGTCTTGGAACATCTGTTTTGAAGCCGTGTAGTGTCTGCCAATGTGCCAGGCTTTATTTTGGGGATCTGGCCAGTCTAAAAGTACTAATTGGTGTGCAGTTTTTCACTGAACATTAGGCACAGTAAGAGGCATGATTAAGATGCTAACTTGGATCATATTCTGCTGTTTTCCCAGGAAGAAGAATTTACTAGGTAGTCCATTCTGGATTTAGATATTTATGTATATGAGTTGCTTCAAAGTTGTAACAGACCTCGATATTAGGTTTTTGAGATGCATTATGAATGCCATTTAGCACCATGTGTGAAATGATGAGATATCTTTCCCTGGAAAGATCTGTGTATTTGTACAGAAAGGTGTGTGTGGAGACCCTGGGAGGCATCCCCTGGGTTGGGGGAACAGGGAGGTTTTTCCCACAAAAGGCTGTTGGTATCCCATTGGCTCCTTCCCCTGTTCCTGTGTCCCTGGACCACTCCCTCCGTATTCCCTGATTGCCCCCTGGTGTGGGTGCTGCAGCAGTTGAGGATCTCGCCTGGCCCAGGCAGGAGGAGGGAGCTGGACCTGACACGTGGGTGCCTGGGAACTCTGAACATCTCTTTGCATGGCTGAACTAAACATCTGTGGATATTATACAAAGGCCCCTGTTACTTTTTTACCTTTTTTACTAGCAAATATTCAAGATACAACAGGTGTGCTGTTACAGTTTACATGGTCCACAATTCACTCACAACCAGTCTTCTTCAACAGTAGCAGATGATCCCAGATCATGTTTAATTGCTTTTTTGGATATATGTCATTCTGTCTGCTTATGGGCCAAACTTTCAAAAATACAGGTGTGTCTCAGAATATAAAATTCCATAAGCAATAAAAAATGCCTCTAAATGATTGTACGGTTTCTGTTTCTAATGGCCAGATTTCTTTTGATATGTAGATGCCTGAACCTAAATTTCGTCTTTTTTTAGTTTCTAAGTAACTCAAACACTGAAAAATTCATGCCTCCGGATAAAAAGAAAAGCTTGAAGACATGAAGAATCACAAAGTAATCCCTATGAACTGCCAATAGAACTGCAATAAATTGCCATGTGAAAAATTGCTAAAGAAAGGTAGGAATAAAAAGTTGTCTGTATTGCTATGGTGTATCATTCTTTAGGCCAGCTGCTGCTCCACACTTACCAGATTGTTTCAACTGGTTTAGCTACATCTCCTCTGCTATCTTCTTTAATAAATGTTTTTTAATACTTTCTCTCCTGCTGTCTCCTATATTGTAACCTGACACCTGAAACATCCATGGCATTCTGTTATACCTATGTTGATGCTGTTCATACAGGATACAACACTGTATTCAGGGGTAATAGTACATTAAATTTTAAGTATACAATTGTTAGTCATCTCCTTTCCTTCCTCATGTTATATATGACTTTAAGATATTTTCTAGCTTCACCCATAAACAGTATCTTTTCTATTCAGCATGAGATATGGCTATTCTATTTAATTCCTTTCCTTAAAAGTGCTGTTCCTGGCTAAATACATTTTAATTTTGCCATTTTTTAATGCATTTGAATCTTTCCTCATAGTTCCCTTCTTCTTAATGCTTTTTATGCCTTTTCTTAGAATTTTTCCCAAACCACTGTAACATTTTACTGTACTGTAAACTTGTGGGTGTACCACCTCCTAAGTCCAGCTTCCAATATCAGATTTCTTGTTACAATATCTGCCATTTACATCTATCACATTTTTGCCTGTTTCCATATCAGAGATCATTCTGCACTTTCATCTCACAGTTCTTCCCTGAGGATCTTCTCTGATGCCAAAAAGAAATCAGCCAGCTAATAATGACAGCAGATACAATTTTCTACAAGGCTTGTGTTTGTTTGCTTTTTGGTTTTTTTAGAATCTCATCCCTTTACCTTGTAGAGGATGGCTTTTTCATAATGGTTTTTCATTTATATTTTTTACCTTATCTCTAGAAAATGTTACCTACAAAACCTGATATATGTTAAAACATAAAATAGAAAGAGGGACTGACATTCCAGTGTTCTTTCGATGGAATGGGACATCTTATCCTTAGGTAAATTTTTCTCAGACCTGAAACCTCTTCCATCTCTCTCTTCCATCCACAACTAGAAATCACTGGGAAATGCCATAAAGCATTTTGAAACTCACTTCTAAACATCTGTGTAACTTTCAGATGAAAGTGTCACTTTCTGACAATCAGATATCTTTCAGTATTGGGTTGAATCTCAAAGGAGGAAAATGATTTCTTGAAACAAATTGGGAAGGTAATTCTTAAGTATCTAAATAACACTGATGAAAATAGTTGCTTGTATAGTGACTCTGAAGCTGCTATCCGAAATATAATGCCAACTATATAATTGTTTTCCCTTCCAGCTGGCAGGGGAGCCACAGGGATATTGCCAGAAATAATGGCTGATTATTATAGACAAAGATACATTTTATATTTAAAAAAGACCCAACAAAACAAAAGCAACTGAACCTTTTGTTCTCTAGAAAACGATTGTCATCATTAGGGAGTATAAGTCTTTATTTCTATGTGGTAATAGAATTCAGCTAATATAGATTGTAATTGTTTAGAAAAAAAAAGGAGAAAAATAATCTCAAGTCAGCTTTGTTGGTGGGTGGGGGAATATAAACCCTGAATTGAACTTAATTGTTATTACAGATGAATGATATGGGACTCATTTGTATGTGATTTGTTTTTTTTCTGTTAGTTACATCTTACCCTGCATTATATATTTGAGCCCAGGTGTTAGGGCTTCATTTTCATGCTGCCCATACCCTCTGTATTGCCATTAAATAGATAGTCACCAAATGCCCATGTAACTAGCAAGTTCTAGATTTGAAACTGGTTTAGCTTTAGTATTCACCCACTTTCCCTCTTTGTTCTCTTTTGTCTTTTGGATAGTCTACCTGGAAGCAGTACTTTTATAAGCGTATCCAAGGAGTATAATCTCCCCCGTTTCCAATCCCTTTATTTTTCTTTGAATGGGTAAAAGTTTATTTTTCACTTTTTCTCTAGGATTTTGAAATGGACTGTAAAGAATAATGTCCTAGAAAAATAATTTATGCTCTGATTTTTCAAAGTCTTTCCCAATGTCGCCTTAACTTTTAGGAGGTAACACTCTCTGGACTACTTTGGTTTAATCGAATTTGAGATTTGTGTAGCTGAGATATTTAAGATTGACTTCTGGGAGATCAATTGACTTGTTGCAGAGATTTTTGGTGCTCAGCATGGCAGAAGGGTCAAATATACTGGAAAAGTTGGTTTCTACTATATTAAGACTTAAATTAAATTGATGATGAAGATTGAAATACTCTTCCATATGATTTGCATTTTGTATGTAGAAGACTATACTGTTCATTTTAGGCATTTCTGAGATGATAATCACAATCAGATAATAATTTCTCTGACTTTCAATATAATCCATTGTACTTTTATTGGCTGCAGTCATTAAAATCCACCCCAACAAAAGCATATCTTCCAGAAGCATATATGCATACATCATAAAGTTTTTTGGTTTTTTAAATATCATAGTTCTTGTAGCAAATTCCTGGAGCTATACTATTCATCTGCAAATGAATCTCTCTTTGTGCATAAGTACGATATACACACTGAACAGAACTGGAACAAATTGACACTTCATTCCACAGTGGGAATAAAATACTTTTCCTGATCGCATCTTTTCCCAAGATCTAAGCAAATTAGAGAAATAAAGGACATTAAGTAAAATTAGATTTTATGCTATTTAACAGGTGTTTTGGTCTATTTTACCCTAAGGGTAGATCACAATTCAGTCCAAAAAGTTAATTGTTTGATAATTTTACAGTTTGTACATTTATTTCCAGTAGTTTAGCCTGTAGTATAGTTCTGTTAAACTTCTGTCATCTATCTTTGGACCTATTCTTTCTTTAATGCTCCAATGAATTGTAAAGAACAATAGCTTAACTTTATTTTGAGAACATTTGTGTTTGATATTGTTGGAAACACTGCCTAAACTATCTGACAAACAAGACTGAAAACAGAAGCTATTGTAACAAATTTATATTCCTTAGGGTGTTACTGAAAAAAGAAAAACAGGATTCCTTTCTTATTTTCAATATAAATTTTCCTGAAAGATTGAGAATCACAAAGAGAATAAATTATTTTGTGCTGCAGTGTATATCTCCTGAAGATCCTGCTCAAAGTAAAAAAGCAGAAGGTGGACCTGTTAGTGTAGAACTTTATGTTTAATCCCGAAAAATTTACAGATGTCTTCCACAGTGCAATGGTCTGATCTGAAAAATATCACAAAAACCACCTAAATGAAACACAAAAATACCACCTCACTAAACAAAATGTAAAAATACCATTCAGTGGTCTGTCAGTGAGGACCCAGCTTTCTGTCTGCCCTCCATACAATATATGCCCCAAATAGATGATAAATATAATATTTGAAGAGAATAAAAAACAGAAGAACAAACTAAAACCAGTGCAGCATATATTCCTTCTTAGCAACTTGGAAACCCACATACATAACTAAAAATAGGTTTTTATTTATTTTCTTTCTGAAATGAGGTCACTGAAAACTTCTCTGTAATATTATCAGTTAATCAGCTAACTATTGTATAAATATACACATCAGAAATCTCTTGGTTTTATGTTTCTCATATAATAGTAGTAAGCAAATCTGTCCAGAAAAGGAAATAATCTATAACCTGGTGCCCCAATATCTGAACATTCGCACTGTTCTCTTCAATTCAGCCCCATGAATGAGTTCTGATATCTTATCTCCTGGCAAAAGCCTTTGAAGGGATTTCTTCCCCTCTCCTGCCCCATCCTTTCACAAAAGTATTGAGTCAGAATTGCCTGCTTGTATCAGTCAATGTCTACCTAAGGAAAAAATTCTAAAAAATATTGAGGGAAGGAACCAACATTTAAAAAGACAGTTCTGTTCCTGAGAAAATTCCCGGGTTCAGATACTTTAAAATAATTTTATGAATCATCAGTTGTTGAGAATTTACAGCTGAAAGAAGATAAAAACAAAAATTCAGAAGGAATAGGAAGTAACCTACTAATTCTCATAAGTACAATGCGAGACTAATGTGAAAAAATAAAACATTTAATTTCTGATAAAACTTCAAGTTAGTCCTTCAACTTCTGAAAATGAAAAGTGTCAATACAATTTTTGCTTTAGGTTGGTTTTGGTTTGGTTTTTTGTATTTTTTTTTTACTTTGTAAGAGCTCATAGCTTAATCTGTTTCCTTTAATTGTTATCTATGTATTGCATATATGTTTGCACAATAAATATGTCTTACACTATACACACAAGAAGGTAAAGTGAATATTGATGTATGAAGCAGTGGCATTTATTTTCCTTTAAAAACAGCAATAATCTTTCTGATTAGAATTCTTTTCAATTCACTGAATTGATTTGTTTCAGGAATGTTTTATGAGCTAATTGACAGTTCAATTTTCATAAATTACTTTGCAAAATATCTAATAATGTTTATTCTAATTATATATAGGTACTATTACTGCTGCAGGTAATAGTTTATCAGTCTTTTATTTAATAAATGGATCTTTGCGGTTTTGCTGCAATTTTCATCCCTTACAGAGTTATTTCAGACAGACTGCATATATTTCCTTTCTGATACTTACTTTTCTTCATGTCTAATGTCATGTGTTGTGCAAAATTAAATGGGGCTATGCTAATAATAAATATATGGGTATACACTTTTCTAATTTGTAATATAATGTATATTTTGTATGAAATTTTGGGTACTTACTTCTTCTCTCTTGTGACTGATGTCCCAAGGTCTTTGACCTAAACCTCAGAATTCAAGTGTAATTTGCAGTTCCCAGAAATGCCCTGACCATTATATAAACTCAGTAATAGTGACACACTACTTGATCTCATAATCTGTATTTGTGCTGTAAAATCATCAAAATGTTTCTTGTCTTTTGTGAAACGGGGCAATTTTATGTCTCTCATTTTATCAAACTTCTTTGAACTTAAATTATTGATACCATCAGCTAATAGAAAAATGCAGAAGTGTATTAGATGTGACAGCTCTTTGCAACTGGCAGGAGAGTTGTGACCAACAGAATTCCTTTGTGATAGTCAACAGCATGCAACTCAAGGTTAGTGGGTATTGATGCTTCAGGAGTTATGTCCATTTTGATATTTGTTAATAGGATTTTTCTTTCTTCTGTCCCCAGTTTATGTTGTGTCTTTTAAACGATGCCAGTTTACAATTAGATTATGGGATTAAATAGGCCTCAGTAACATTGCTGAAATCATTTTTTCCAATGGAAAATATGCATTTTCATTGAGAAAATAAAGTAATCTGAAAATGAAAACAGTATCCATGCTACACAGGCATGCTGTAGAAATAAATACAGTAGACAGAATGTCAGATCATAGAACTTTAGCCTGATCTATGATGGCATTTTCATTTTATACATCTCAGTTTGTACTAAATGTGACCAATTAAGAAAATTTAACTATATCTTTATTCTCCTCTCCTCATCATTCCAAATTTTAAAATAATAGTTGTAACTTAAATAGGAAAAAAATGCAAATCTCTGTGCTTTTCAGTTAATTTCAATTTCTTAAAGATACCCCTAAAGAATTAGATATACTTCATTTAGAAAAGAAACAGAACTGAAAATCATTGTTTTGTCATAGGCTTCTACCCAAAATTGAGCTTGTGAAGATTTAAAAATGAAATCACCACAGTGGTTCCTGCTTCATTGGCATAGTGCCAACATAAGCATCATCCTTTAAATGAGATCACTAAGTGTGAGTAAATCTGCAATACCAAATACCCCATGTTTATTTTTTGAAGCACATTCAGAGAGAACTAAAGCAACTGAAGGGGATAAATAGAGGGAAAAGAAGAGACTACAGCAGAAGAAAAGGTTGGAGTATGCAACTATCCTCTCAGCATTTAGTAGCTAGAGTTCAGGACACCTTGTACTATTCTACCTTTGAAGAAAGTAACAACTGCTTTACTTTAAATTCTCTATCAGTAGCACTGCCTATTAATGTTCTACATAGACATAGCATATAAGACTGAAATATAGATTTACATATTTTAAAGCTGTTATTTTAGATCAGGTTAATAGCAAATTAGTGGATGGCAAGTTTTCTTTAGCAATTCATCAGCTGCTTGGTAGGTCCACTTATTCATAACATAACCTTTGGAAAATCTTCCTAGATAAAAATGAATAAAAGGTGCTATACAATTATTTTTGATTCACTGTAGGTAGCATGTACAGTATGTGAATGATCTTGCATTCCCAAAATTTAATTTTGCTACATGTAATTTTGTTCTACTGCTGTTTTTCGTAGAAACAAAATTGATTTACTGTCTTAACTTGGCAATCTGCTAGGAGTCATGGCCTCTTTCTGTTGGAAAATTCCCATAAACTATTTAAGGTGTTCCTATCAAATGGTTATCTAGTAGTTTTTTAAAAAAATATTTGGATCTGCTATGACATCCCAGCTAACAGAGGGCGCTATTTTTGGAATATAGTATTTGAATAATGAGAGCAATCATTTATTTCAGAGTGGACTTTTTATTCTCTGGTTGCATGCTCTAAGAGAGACTATCCATGAACCAAAAAAATTATTTGTATGCTGAATCTCTTAGGAAATGTCCAATGCATTTGAGGATCAAAAAAAATAAAACACAAGGTAAACAACTCTGAAATCCATAAAAGCTTTACCAAGACTTATACATTGTTCCTTCCACTAACAAGGAAGTGGGGGTATGGCTGAGACAGTGTCTGCAGAAGCCTTCACTGGATTTTCAAGGCATGGGGAAGGCTTTTCATTAGTGTTTTCCTGCATTTGCTTGTATATATTTTTTATTAGATCTTTCCACTTGTTCTCTAAGTCCACTTTTGCACTTTTGCAGTGCAAGGAAACACTTTCTCTCTGTTCTAGTAGAGGCAGAAAATCACAGCCTTCATCAGATGCAGGCAGCAGATGAGCACGCAACGTTTGTAGCAACAAAGCATTTGTGTGTACTGATCATTCACACCTACAACTCATCTCAACACACATGCTGCCCTTGCTCAGATGTGATTCCATCCATCTTTTGGACAAACAGCAAAATCAATGTCACTTGAGTTCAGTAGCTCTAAGCTGGCACCCTTATTTACACTTGTTCTTGTTCTGAGCAGACTTCAGTGAGATGAAACTCAGTTATTTCAGACTCAGGAAGCTAAGTTGGATGAGTCTGATCAGCCTGAACTGAGAAGTATTCACCAAGTGAATAATATCTAGACTCACCCCATTTCCTCATATACTGCTGACAATATCTTTAATAAGTTTGCTCAGATCTCCTTTTTCTGGGCAAGGAAATCTTAGAACATCTCAAACACAAAAGGTAAGGATACAGAGGATGGAAATAAGAAGAGGAAGTTTGGGAGAAATACTAGAAAACTGCCTAAACAGTCAGGAATCAGGTTAGGAAAGTTAAGCCCTGATAAAATTAAATCTGGCTAGGGTTGCCAGAGCCAAAACCAAATTATACCAAAAAAGAAGTATGTCAGTAAAAAAAGTAAAGCTAGGGAACTAGTTTTGTATGCACTCTGGAAGGAAATGGGAGATCGGGTTACCTGAGAAACAGAAATGAGAGAGCTGGTTGCCCAGGACATACAGATGAGGTACTCAACCTCAGTTTGCCTCAGAGGCAAGTGATTCAAGTTGCTGGGGCCAAAGGTAGGCACTGGAAGAGCAAAGAACTCTGCACAGTAGGAGAAGATCGGATTCCAGACCATCTAGGGGACCCAAAAGTGCACCAGTTCACAAGTCCATGGGGTCTGGGTAAAATGCATCCATGGCTTCTGAGGGAACTGGTGGGTGAAGTGGCTATGCCACTAACCACCACATTTGAGCAGCTATGGCAGATCAGAGAAGTTCCTATTGACTAGAAAGAGTGAAACAGTTCCCCAGAACATCAGCCCAGTCCATAGCACACAGAAACCTCTCTGCTGTCTGCCAAATCTCCTTTACTAAATTTATTCACTTTATTAATGGAAATGTCAAAGCTTTAAAGGTGATGCTAGTTTTATTTCCACTAGTGTAGCATTTGAAACTGGGGAGAGTAGACATGTGTAGCTAAAAGAAAACACCAGATTTTACTAGTGTTTACTGGATGTCATTTAAAGTAAGGCAGACAATGTCTGGCCTCAGGCTGATCAAGGTTGTTTGATTTACTGGCCAGTATGACTAGAGAACCTGATGATAGTAGCTTCTGTCCTATAAAAACTGCTTTGAACATTTCAGAAAGAGTAAATATAATCACTTTGAGTACCACATTGTGCTTTTCATTTCAGGCAGGCATTTATAGAGACTAACTGCTCATTGTCTTGTGACTTGTGTAATTGCTTTTGCTTGGACAAATGAATTATGAAATACTGCCATTTTCATTTGGCAATTTTTGCACAGCTATATATGACAGCATAACATAAAAAACCACATTGAAATGTCAAGCATGCTTCTAAAACAAAGGAACAGCCTCTGAGTAGAGGGTATATGATAGGAACAATTCTTTAGTGGTACTTTAAGGGAAATACTTTTTAAATGCAGATATACATTTTCCAGATCTGACATATTTCCCTCTGTGCTCTTAAAATCTGTGCAACCTTAAAATCCTGATGTACTAATACATCATGTAAGATTTCAAGGTCCTTCTTTTTTTGAGAAATAAAAGAATTTCCTTACATCAGGTACTGGGATATTGGCAGTAGTTTAGAAACTACTTTATGCCAGCTACTGAACATGGAATTCTAGTTATGTAGCAAATTGGTTAGTTCAAATTTATGGGTGAACACACTTTACCTAAAATATTAATTCCTGCTACAATCAAGTTCTTAAGGTCTTAAGCTCAGCACAAATAATCAATGCAGCAAAATGCAGACAGTTAAGTGTGTGCATGTGTGCATATGTCAGCATTCTTCAGGTGCAACCATGAGTAAAGTCTACCCTACCAATAGTAATAATTATCACCTCCATTACTTATTTCACTGCCTCCTTCGAGATGCTTTGCAGTTGAAATATTTTTTTCTGGACAATGGACAGCTATCAAAGAAAGAGAATTGGCACTGCAGTGTATCTCTGAAGCCTGTAAGAGACAGAAGGTATGTAAATTCAATCCACTTGTAAACAGATTCAACGCTGTCTTTGGTTCAGGTCACTGTATTTAACACTTTCTCAAGAATCCTGTTATTGAGCTGGGTTCATCAAATGAGACATATGCACAACACAGCTGGGACTGACTGACTGAGCACAGATGTGTATCTACTAAATTGTTTGTGACAGCGACTGTAGTTAATTGTGATGGGTGACAGGTACGTTGGAGGCCAGTCAACTCAGTGAACTGTTGATGAGTGTGGTATGAGACATGGTATATATTAACAGCAAGTGGAAAATTTATGTCACCAATGACTGAAAATTCAAATCAAGTGCAGACAAATAAAGCAGACTGCAGGTATTCATAACCCTTTTCCTTGCTTCTGCTTTCTTGCTGTCCTTAATATTAGAACAATGTGATAATGTTTATGTATCATAAACATAGAATAGTTTGGTAAAACAGTTGTAACTTTTTCTCTGGAATCATCATTATTGATGCTGGTGCTATTATTATTATTATTATTATCTGTAGGAAAAATACCCAATCAAAACAGTGCTTTGGTTCAACCTACTCAATTTCATTCCAGAGTTTCATTTGTGAACTCAATCAATACACAGTTTTGTTTACACTTTATCTGTGTCTGTTTCCTTAGACTGTCTTTGTGCTTTTTTTCTTCTCCTTGCTACCAGTTTTCCCTTATTAATGTAGTGAAGCATCAAATGAACTTTTTCTTTCCTGTTGTGAAGTAAAAGCCGTGCAACAATCACATTTCATTTTTCTAAAACTGAATTTGGAGACCTTGAGATAGAATAGTAGTCATAGATGATTCAGTGAGAGCCAGACATGATAGATTCGGAGAAGTTCTGAAAGAAGCCCTGTTAAACATCATTATCGACAACAGAATTTCATGTTAACTGTGCTTAAGACTTAGACACTGGATGAAGCATGGCTGTCAGACCCATTTTGGGGACAGAAACATTTTGACTCAGGGCTTTTGTACAACCTGAGTTGCACAGAAGTCTCTTTGAAGTTTCCAAACTATATTCTCTATAGATCCCACATACCATATTAGTCTACCATACCACTGAAATTTAACTTTATTCTGTCACTATCTGATGCTAGTCCCCCAATTCAATGCCAGAGTTTTGTAAATTAATATTTCTAATGTTAAAAAACCTATAGCTAACTAGGTAAGAGGGCTATGAATGTGAAATGCTCAGCAGAAAGAATGGGCACAAATAGAAAAAATGTTGTCTTTATTTAGTTGCATAAAAGAGTCAAAAACTATTTTCTTCTTTCTTCTAAGCCCCTACAAATTCGGAAAACAAACTGGGTATCCTACCAGGAGAACGTGGGGTTATAACAGACTGCATAGTTTTTATTTAAGCTAGATATTTATATCGCTCATGCATGATTCCTTCTTTCATATGATTTCTGCTTAAATAGATGATCTGAAAGTCTGCCTTGGGAATCCAACCCTTATTTCCACATAAGGTAACAGAAAACTCACATTGCTGTTTCTCAGTTCCTAGACACACACTGTGAGAAACATCCCTTTCTCCTCTTCTTGTACCAGAACTTTTAAAGCCTCCTATGGGTACTGGTTCTTCAATAGTTCATTTGGCTTCCTGATTAACATGGCATTTTAGTGGGGTGAATTTCTTTTTACAGTATTCTGCTGTGTCAGCTCACATCATTCAGTAATAATCATTTCTTATGTGGTCTCCTTCAACTGAAAAGTACAGCAGGGAGGTGGAACCTACCTGTGCCTAATTTTCTATTAGAAAAAGTACAGTTCTGATGAGATGTGCTTCTGTGATATTCAATTACAGTGTATTTACATAGAAAGCATAGAACACATGTAGCACACCTTTTGTAGCACAGTCTCACAAACTGGAGAGCTGTAGCAGGACTGCCATATGTGCAGTTATTTATCCGACAAAGTTTACCTACGGAGGCCATTTTCTGCAAGATGTAGTTTTAGCAGAAGATGCTGAGTTAGATGAAAGTCTTCCCCAAAGAGTCATGGGGTCACAGTGTCAGTATAAAATTGGCATAAATTTCCAGCCAAAGGAAATAATGTTTCCACTGCTCTTTCTCTATCCACACTTCTCTGTGGTCTAGAGATGTAATATCTGGGACAGCAGGTAGATGCTGTAAAGAACTGAACTCTGTGCCAATAATATCTGAGCACTGTAACATTAGAGAGTTTCTAAAAATTGTGAGGAAAAGCAGATTCTGCACTACTGACATTATTTGCCTGCTGTTCCAGCTAGTTCATACTCATTATACTCTGATAAGTGCTCCAAGGCTTGGAGGCTTCTAAAATTCTGAAGACTTCCAGAAAATTGTTCTCTCAGTACAATGCCAGGTATACTGTAAGAGGTCAGAATGGGTGAATTCAAAGATAAGTTTCCCATCTGCATTTTCACATGATTTGGTTTCAAAAAGAGGAGTTGAGCTGAAAGGTCTATTAACATCTAAATCATAAGTGCCAGAATCACATTTACCTTAGGCTACAAGATTCAAATAAACTGAAATTAAATACTCTTATACAGGTCTATAGACTTGTGTCTATCTTGGTGTTCAGGTGAGAAATTTATTACCTATAAAGCAAGATTCAAAATGAGACTGTATGTAAGTTCTGAAGAATTATTTGATTTTTTCACTGTCAATGGCTGGAAAAACATCATCAAACTGCTCTCTTTTAGTCTTATAGATTAGCTGAGGGGAGAGGAGGTGTTTGTTGCTACTGTCTGATATGATAACTTTGTGGCACAGCTCTCCACATTTCCTTATCCTTTTGTCCACGCAGAGCTGCTCTTCTCTATCAATCTGCATCTGGTCCAGGTGGTTCAGCTGCAGAGCAGTGGTTGCACAGAAGAGCACCAGGATGGCAAAGATAAACGTACTTGCACAGTGAAGCTTGCAAAGTGGCGTGCCCTTCTGAGTACATCATATAGGAAGCTCAGTAGGGGATAATTAAACATCAAATCTGTGTTTCTTTGAGGTGTGAAAACAGTGGTTTGAGATGGTGAAAGAGAGGACAGTGGCCACATGCAGAGCAGAGTGAGTCTTTCTCCTATTAAAGCCAGAGGGAAAAGGATTCCTCAGAGAGAATGAAACACAAATGCTTTTACATGAGGTTGAATTTTTAAGGAAAAGGGCAGGAGTGCCCAGCCAGGGCCAGGTTGCTGTCTGTTGTTATGGCAACAGAGGGAGAATCTTCTATGAAAGAGGAAAGAGTGGAGGGAGTAGGAGGGCAGAAAAGAACATGGCTTCAGAAGGAAGGCAAGGGGGTAGGAGTTTGCAAATGGAAAGAGAACAAAGCAAAGTGTCAAGGTCAGGCAGAAATGCATCTATGTCCATGATGACAGAAATGCCCTTAGGGACCTTGTGCAGAGCCATTCCTTTTGTGGGTGGGCAGATTTGCTGGGGTCACTTCCACAGGCATCATCAGGCTGTCAGAATGCCGTCGCGGTGCCCTGTCCTCCCGCACCCACTCCAGCTGAGGGCTTACATTTACCTTTGTTCACGGCCTTGATGTGCATAATACTTGCAAGAAAAACTCTTTTCATTGTTAAAGACCCCTGCATCTGCTGTCTTTTTAATAAATGGAATTGATCTCAAAAGCTAAATTTTATTTGCTTCCTGAGGTATGTTAGGATATGACATCTAGTTCTTCAACATGGGAAACTCTCTTTTTTAGCCCAAGGAGCAGGCGTTCTAGACAGAATACTACTTCCAAGATGCACTCCAAAAATTCTGACTGCTGAGATGTGCAGATATTTTTGTCAGAAATAATGTCTTGATATATGATGAGTCCAGTAGCGAGAATTACTTTCTCTTGTAGCAAAGCGACCCAGTAGGAAAGAATGGAAGTGCACTATGAACCAGACAACCGGCTGGCCAGGATTGCAACTTAATACTTTGCTAAACAGATTCAAAATGAAATCTCTGTGCCCAGTGCACCAGAAGGAAGCATTATAAATCAGGACTAAGCAACACAAAACTAAGACTTTTCTTTCAGTCCTCGTAATAAAAATCAAAGAACAAAATAGTGGAACTTTCCCAAAGGGAGATTTCTGTTTTCTTTATTTTTATTCCCTTTCTTTCCTGAATAAAAAGTTCATGATAGTCAGGCTGTTCATGAGTCAGTGTCATTGTGAGTGCATGGCTGTCCCTGTTTCTATAGCACTTTTGAACTGGCTAGCCCATTTCTATCAAACTT
Source organism: Anthoscopus minutus (assembly GCA_013399455.1). Lineage (NCBI taxonomy): Eukaryota > Metazoa > Chordata > Aves > Passeriformes > Paridae > Anthoscopus > Anthoscopus minutus. Next base: position 67,064 of record VWYI01025812.1, on the reverse strand, counting down.
GACAGAGAGACAGTTTTCAGATGTTACACTCTTACAAGTTCTGTGAAAATTGTCAGCTGGGGCAAAAAAAAGGCTGCAGTGATACCTACAATGAGGGAAAGACCCGAATATGAACTGCACCATTACTGAATACAAACATTGCTTGTGTTGAAGAGTGTGGACAGGAGGGAGAGGTTATAAATGTTTCAGTTCTTGGGAAAGCTTCAATCAAAGTTTGAACTTTATTAGACACCATCTAGCTTTCATTTTCCTTCGCTCTTTCCCTCCACATATGAGTTCTCTAGTGTTTAATAAGGACAGGAAACATGCTGCAGGCTCAGATTACTTCATTAAAAAAGCTATTTGATGAAACACAAATCATTTGAAAACACAACTCTATTAGTTGCAGTGTTTGTGGAACTATTTATTATTTAAAGCAAATGATAGTTGCATTACACTGTCCCAAAAAAGTTCTCAAGACCTGTCCATTTTCTTCTTATCACTCTTCATTTATTTTCTCTCTTTTGTCTGAAATATTCTTATTTTCCAGATTTTTCTCTTAACTGAACTTTCAAATCACTTCCCTGGAAGATAGTGTGAACATTCATCTCTTCTTCCCCACAAATATTCAAGTTTGACATGTAATTTCAGTATGAGGGCCAATGGAATTCTAAAGACAATGTCTAGAATCTTATCTCACCAAGTCATGTGAAATTCTCCTAATTTAAAATAAAACATCCCTTCTTCTCTTATAGCTCCTAAAGATCTCTTAAGCCTCTGAGTACCAATTTAGCCTCCTGGTCCATTATCATCAAACCCACTTTTTTGGGGGGAAAGTCATATAATTCAGTGTCCTCTTTGTATCACTTTATGCTTTCCTCACTGTGCTTTCCAAAACCACACTAATGTTGATTTTATATAGTTTTTAATTTCATCAATAGATGTGCCTAGATCTGCCATCTACTTGTTTTTACTTCCATGAATCTTATAATCAAAATAAATATTGATAGAGTATTTGGACCCGTTGGACTAAAGTAGAAAAATTGTAAAGGGAATTTGGACATTTACAGGTAGGTTGTCAAATGTTGGGGATTGAATCAGTTAAAAGTGATGGCTTGATGAAGACTGGCTTTCACCTTCAGAAGAGATAACACTGCTCAGGATGCAGTATCCCTGATGAACTACAATCTATTATACTGTTAATTAGACAGCAAGAAATTAAACATAAATCATTCAACAGAATACAGTGATATAAAATCAATTAAGTCATTGCACTGGAAAAAAAATATTAGGTGCTCTACATTAGGGAACACTATGAAAAAGAGCATCAATTTTAATAAAACTTTTGTTTGATGCTTGATACAGTTATTCATAAAGATTTTAGATTATTTGAATTGGGTTAAAGTATTTGATTTTGAATCAGGAAAAACACTTCTAATATCAGCTAGTAGGGGCAAATAACCAAACAAGCACTGACCATTGTAGTTACATGAGTTAAGGACCAAATTCAAAAATAATTAACAGATATCTAACTGTGATAATTTTCATCATATTTCACCCATGCATGATGAGCAAGAAAAATTAAAGCCTGTTTTTTGAAGACATGAACTCTAGTTTTTCCCTTACTCTTGTTCAGTGAGATAATCCATGAAGTTTAATTTCCAGACTCATATTAGAAGCAGTCAAATTTTGGTTGTTATGCAAGGCCTGAAAAACTAGTGACTTTTCTGTAATTTCTCTAAGTTGGCTGTTTCATACTCCAAATGACAGTGGGGTCTTGACAAAGTTCCCTATTTCCTCCATCTCCAGTTATCTAGCTTATTCAGTTTCACTTACCCTTCCAAACAAAACACTACTTTAGATAGTTTTTCCTTCTCTTTTTTTAGCGTGATTTCAGATATGAGAAGCTAGGTGAATCTCCTTCAGGTAGACTAGACTTTAGGAAAGAGGGAGAAACTCCTATTTGCTCAGTCAGTAGAAAAACACTGATGAGCTCAAACTTCTAAATAACTTTGATCTCTTTCAGGAAGACCTCATCATGCTGCTGCAGGACTCATCTAGAAGCTAAGTGTTCAGGTTGATGTAATAAATTCTTCTTTTTTCTTTCCAAAAGCATATAAGTTGGCACTTACCAAGTGTTTTTGTCCTATATAAATTATAACTGGCCACTGAAAATTAACACCCAGAAGTATGTCTTTCATCAACACGCTCAAGCCACCAGTTAAGCAGATATTCATGATAAATTTATTATTCTTGTAACATCTATTGGGATTTTGCTTATAATTATATATATGCTGCCCTACACACATACAAGTCTCTCTTATATTGACTATGTAAAATATTACACCTGAGGTCAATTTTTAAGAGTTTCTTTGCATTCAAACTTTTTGGCAGTACCTACAAATTAAAACCTACAATTGTTGATGTCTTTAAGTTTTTAAATTTGTTTCCTAAAATCATTCATTATTGTGACTTTTATTAGCAAATACGCTGAAAACAACCTATCATTAGATTTAATGAGGATTCCCTATTCCAGTTTAGTATACAAAAACAAATTAAGTCTATAATTAACTTATTAATTCAACGCAGCACTAATTCTTAGAATTTTATCATTGCTTGCTTTAAATGGAAGTTTTAAATTCACAGCCTGTCTTTAGTACTTGGGAATAGCTCCTGCAAACATGACAGCTGTTTCCCTCTCCCTGTCTCCCCAGTTATACTGAGAATCAAACCATTAATGTACTCAGGAGCAGTAAGGAAATTATATGTTTTGGTAGGTTCATTAAGAGCTCTGAAAATATATTTCACTATAAAATAATTTCTATTATCTTCAAATTGTCTAAAACATGAGGAATTTTTGGTAAGAAAGGGCTAAGGTGCTATGTTTCTTTACTTTAGACAACAGCATCTTACAAATCAGTACTAAATGATGCACAAAAATCCCTTGGTATCTTAAAGAGGGAAAAATTACATAGGTAAACAGATAAATCTTTAGTACATTTGTCTTTATGGGAGCAGCTCCTGCTGTTGGTCTCTAACCTGGAGGGCATTATTCTTTTCTAAATTGCCAGTAGTGTCTCACAGCACAGTGATAAATAGAAACCACCGAAAGAAATAACGTTCATTCTAACACACAAGAACTTTCCAGACAGACATTGGCCTCTGAGAACAAACACTTAGACAAAATAGATTAGTTGCAGTTGCAGAATATATCACTCTGGTTCCATATAAACTGGCATTATTCCAGCTGTGCAAATAAGTGCCTTCATGCCAATCATTAAGTAATAAATACATTTAAGAAAGAGTCTAAAACTTTAAGGAAAGCATGAGAAAAGGTCTTTCTCTATCAGTTATTTTTTCTATTAAGCCAGTGATGTATTCCCAGCACTACTTTAAAAAGTCCCTGATAATGTAGATGCTTTTGTGTTATTTTGTGGTAGAAAGTTTCCTTTGTCACACAATTAGTGAAACAGAAAAGAAACAAGTGCTACAGAAATGCAATTAAAAGTATTAGTTTAATAATAGAACAGAAAACTCCCTGACAATTTTCTCTCTTATTTATTGTTTCACCTGAAGCACATATGCTAAGGCAGAATTTTGTTTGTTTCTAGTTATGCTAAAGTAACATTCAGCAATACTGTTTGTGACTTTCCTCATTAATTGTTTCAAAAGTCTAACAAAACGAAAACTGTCTTTGAAAGTACAGTAATTCTGCTTTGTCTGCTAGACACATGGCATATGGATTACTTTTAAAAATTGATGTGACTAGTAATTTGGGGTTTTTTTTTCATGCAGTCAGAAACCTAGGAAGAAACCTAGGAAGACACTACCAGCCATTTTCCCCGCTACCTTTAGTCTGCCCACAACTGTCTAGGAATTCAAGTGCCTGGGATGGTTTCAGCTATCCAGCACAAAGGCAGCAACCCTACCTTAACTACTTATCCTGTCTGAAAGTTTTCTTGCTTCTTTTCTTCAGGTACCAGAAGGAGTTAGGCAGACAGAGCCTGCCTTGCTCCTGGGGTTAGGTGTGTGTGTTGGGAGGGATGTGGTGTGAATGGGGAGAGGCGCAACAAGCACAGCAGTGAGTCCAGCCAAGGATATAGAAGGGCAGGGGAAAAGGATGGTCCTGTGGCCACTGCCAGGAAAAAAGATGGATGCTGGATGTATCAAAGAGCAAGTAGCCAGCTAGGAAGTCCTTGAATGGGCATGGATGTAGCTGAGAAAATTGTACATTTGCATATGCCTTCTTCCCAATAGAAGTTGTGTTTTCTTTCTGCCATCATTAGATTCTAAACCCACCCTTTTTTTAAATACCTTTTTTGGTTCGTGTTCTAATGTATACAGAATTCAGTACAAATCTGTACTTCTGTTGGCATGAATTAAGGAGATGGATTTTATCTAGGACTACATGTTTGAAAAGCTCTCTACTTTTTCTCTGTGGATTCACTTCAGCTGAACGAGGTGCTGGAAATAAAAATGTCCTTTTTTGTTTCTGGTACTTCAGTTTTTCTATACAATCATATTGTTCCAACAACAGCTCTGTATACATGCTAGACCTTCTATTTTCTTTGATTACAATATAAAACATTATACTTTTATAGTAAATTCAACTCACTAATTCACTATGATGTTTCCCTATATTTTGATAGTTGTTTTAGAGCAGTATAAATAAGCATTGACTTCCAAAACAGTCAGTGGTCTTGCTTCCTTCCTGCATCTGTCTGTATATCTCAAAGCAAAGGGCGTATTGAACAAGCTTAAAACTTATCCTTAAGCACTCCAACAGAAAATTCATAAAAGTTATTGAAGAGGCTTGGGGGGGATCAGAAGCAACAGGACATCAATGGAAAGGGAGGATACACACTCTTCTGTCTTCAATTTATGTTGGTGCAAATTTTAATTAGATGAAATGTATTATTAAACCTGCATGATAGATCCAGGTCTAAAATGTAGAACAAAGGAGATATCTGTTTGGGTTCCAGAGGCTTCTGAAGCAGCCTGCAACCTTCCCTGACCTGGTTTCCTGAATGTTGCTTCAACAAAGTAAATATGACAACTGTGCTGACTAGGACTTTTTCAGTTTCAGGGTGCTGTAGATTTCTTAAAATTCTATTTGTCCTGTCTTCATCACCTTTGATCAGCTTTGCTCATTTTTGTTTTACATTTTTTTGTCCTTCCTTTCATGTTCATTTTCTTGTTATCTTTTCCATCCATCTGCACTGGAGTACAGCATCAAAGTCTTTTCTCCTATTCACTTTTTTCTAGATTTTCTCATATTCACTTTTCTCTAGGACTATCAATCATTTCAAAGACTATGGTAAAAGTTTTATCATTCTCTGCAACTATTTACATCTGCTAATCATACTTTCAAAATAACACACAGGACACTCTTCCCAACTGTGTAGTACTGATTCATATTCATTTACTCCATGTCTGATTGCAATTAATTTAGAAATAGCTGAGCTGGCAATAAACAAGCTAGTTTGAAAACTGTCTTCACAGACTTCCAAAGTCACCTGTGAAATTATGGAAATATTTCTTTTCACTGAAGAATGAGCTGCCACACTGATGCTGCTGCATGTGCTGCTATCTGGTCCTACTCTTATAAATAGCGTAGGCAACAATTTCAATTGAAGTGTTAATGTAACTTGCACTTGAGCTTTGGACTATGGTATAAATTGACCCTCAATGATGTGGGTAGGGTGATGGGTCTTTTGAGTTTTGTTGTGATTGAGATTTTAAATCAGGAACTTCTTGGATAGTTGAAACTGCATCAGCTATAAATACAATTTTCTCTGATTTATAAGCAATAAAGTGTGTACCATCAAACATATGTAGAAAGTGTTTATATGTTTTTGTATTGACAGAATTTTCATATTTCTTAGACGAATATGTTTTTTCCTTTTTTTATATATTTCAGGTCTTTAGAATTGCATTAATATTTGCCTTGAAGAAAAGAGAGATGTAAAAGCCATAGGAATAAGATTCTTGTAAAATTCACATTCCTTTGCTTGACTGTGTACATCAAGAGGCTTTGTATACTCATCCTTGAGGGTCATAAAATTCCTCAATAACTTTTAATGTCTATATAACTTCATAATTCAACAGTGAATCTGCACAGTAGGGCTCAGGATTAACTACACAGTAAAAACTCCATCTCTACAGATGGAGGACCAGTTAGGTAGTGGTCTGAAAATAATGGTTTCCAGTCATTAACACTTTGTGTAAAACTCATATAATCTAAGAATACACAACTAATTCTTTCTTATATTTTAACAGTCATAAGTGCATGTTATGTGTACTTTCCTACCTCATCCATTTCCTCTTTCAAATGCTATTTTAAAATCTATTAGCAATGAATGCAGTTTTCATCGTGGGAAAAAGAAAAAGCAAACCAACCTGATAAATTTTTATTTTCAAAAATAAGGTAATGCTCACCAAAATAATTGCCAGTATGCTGATTGTTTCAGTACTCACACTGTATGAAGGAAAACTCCAGAAAGATATGCAGCAAGAAAGAGGGTCAAGAAAGATGGAAATGATAAACAGACACAAGTGTTATGAGAATCAAATCATTTCACAGTAGTAAGTAATCTGAGAGGAGAATAAAATGGTTAATAAGTAGCTACATTTATTTTGATCACCTATATGGTTGAATTTATAGTTCTGAATGTATTGGAACCTTGATATGTTTTTCTAAATAACAATCTTCCTAAAAACTCTGATAATGCAAGAAAACAGTGAATTATAAAACCACTGATTTAAAACAATGCATATAAATAAAGAATTAGTGTGTAATGGTATACTAAGATACATTACTGAGCACAAAAAAGCAACATGAAGATGAAATGAACTTGCATTAAACATATGTGTTGGGAATATGACTCCTGGTAATGAAGCACTGGTTGGATATATTGATCATATAAAAAAAAAACCAAGGTGCTTAGAAAAAGCCCTACCTACTCATTCTCAATTCATGTAACTTTAGAACAGAAGTCTGATGAGCAAAGGCAAGTGCCTGAGAAATAAGATGACAGTGATATGTGGATATTAGAGAGATTTGTACTGAATTGTGAAAAGAATTATGAATTACTCCGTATGCAAGCAACTGTGGAATTACCAACATATAAGGAGAAATAAGAAATTCTCTGCCTCAATGAGTTTCATTGTTCGTAGATCAAATCTAAATTAGATCCAGAAAGTTTGAAAATTAAAGATTGTCTGGTCTTTGTGGAGTACTGTCACCAGTCCTTCAAGCAAAACAAATGAACACAAATTGGTGTAGCAAACATAGAGCCAGAAAAACTCTCACGCGCTAAACCCAAGGGAGTAAATGCTGACTAGATTATGTGTGAAATCCATTCTCTGGGATAACCCATCAACCTTGGCATTTATTTCCACATATCAGCACCATTACACAATACTAAGGGAGATAATTCTGTAGTTTCAAAAGCAAGTTTATTAAAGATGTGATAGTATCGCTTCTATTTCATGTAAAATCCTGAAGACCCAAGGGAAAATTCACATGACATAACTCAATAGTTTCAAGGACAAGTTTATTAAAGTTGTGATAGTAGCTCTCCTTTATCCACAAAAACCCTGAAGACCAAAGGGAATATTCTTGTGAAAATCACATTTCACCACCAAGTAGTTTGGCATAAGTCTTTTCTCAATCCAATAAAACAGAGAGTGACTGAAAATGCAAGAGGACATGGGGGTTTGCAGCTGAAGAAAGGGAGCTGAATGGACTTTGCCAAGTAAGAGAGGCTGTTCAGTGTATTAAACACAATTGGCTTAAAATACCAGTTCTCTGAGGTTTCATAGATGAGAAAAGAGACAGATGGGAAAACAAACACAGGTAGAAAAAAATATATTGTCTCACCTAATCTGGGTTTTCCTCATGTTAAATAAAGAACACAAAGGAGGCCAACAGAGAAGAAAGATTTGGAGAAGATCTATTAAATCTCTTCAGAGAGAACCAGACTATGTCTGGTTTACATTAAATTGGAGTCAATATGAAGATGAGGAGAGTAAACACAATTTGATTTCTATCCTGAAATAAGTTGAAGTTTTAATGTAAAATTTAATCTGCTCATTTTAAGTCAAAGAAATGGATTACATAAATAAACAAATAAGCAAACAAAGAATGAAATAAGGGGATTTGTACCTTCTTGTCAATATGTTTTCTTGACTGTTACTGCATGGATTATTATATGCTACTTTATATAACATACTACTAGATGCAATAATACAACCAAGATCAAACTGTTTCAAACAAAAAAAATCTTGAAGAGTGGCAGAACAAATACTTGAAGTTTGTGCGTTAGGGTATTAGTAGAGCAAGTTTGCTAATTACCATGAATTTGTGTTCCTAAATGAAGGTACTGATGCATTACCTTTTTGAATATAACTCTAATTGAAGAGAGAGAGAAAGAGAGAGAGAGAATGAGCTAAAAAGGCATCATTTTCTAGCGAGACATTTATGTTTCTGTAAGCTTCTAAATACACAGGAGGATAGTACTGTTGAAGTAGGGTAAAGAATTTGATAGACAATACTCTAGCTGCTACAGTTTTTCTGTACATAAATAGATTTCAATAAGGCACTTTGGATTAATATCTTCAGCATTAACAAGACTGAATTTGTTAGGTAAGCACCACTTTTATTGAAATTGGGTTTTAAAGTTCGAACTTCTAACTTGTGCAGATCTATCTTCAGAAATTTGACATTCTAATTTTATATTCAAGTTCACTAAATTCTTTTTTGTTAAAAAAACTTTATTTTCTGAAAACATATAAAAATAAATATTTATTAAAATATTATCAAGTTAAATTAGGGTTGGTCTTAAGTAAATAATAGTGATTTATTAAGTATATTGTCAAGTTTTCAATTTCTTAAAGGTTTTCCTCAGCATAATAAACTTTAGGGAGAAGGTTAAATGAGATTCTACCAAACTGCTGTCACATGCAGCTACTGAGCTGTAATATTTCATCAAAATGGAATGTTAGTTACAAATTTAATATGGTCTCATAAAACTTTGGAAACCAGCTTTTTCAATTTTCTTTGGAACCCATGCAGCTCTTGACAATATTCAATTCTCAGATGATTTCAGAAAAATTAATTCATTTACTAAAAGACATTTCTGCAGATAAGTAGATGTGGAAACAGTGAATTTGTTTAGAAAGATGTTGACTTCATCTGTGCCCTGAGGAACTGAAAGCTCAGCTCACCTCCTTTCCATGCAAACTGGAAGCAAAAGAAAAGAGTAATTCTAGATTAGAATTAGTGAAGCATTAGGAAGCACGTCTCCAGTCTTCCAGCTCATCTTCAGTATGAAGGTGTTTCCAGGACTAAAATTGTAGATAGAAGTGTGAGCAGATAACCCTCAACATAATTTATGTATTCCCTTGAGTGCAGTTATTAATCCAAGAAAAGTCCTGGCTTTATTTGGTGAAATGGCTTTCATACCAAAGCTGTCATGTGTATTTGTAACTGCCTGTCTTGATTTGTAACTATATTCTACTTTAGGGTTCTAACATTTTCTAAATAAAAACTAATTCATTTTCTTCTCAAGTAACAAAGCAACACCTGCTGCAGTCACTGAAATCATACAAAGATCATACAAATATTTATCTCTTTCCCTTAGGTGACTTAAAAAGGGAAAGGAAACCCAAGATAAAGCCCAAACTATTCATGGCATAGGACGAACCAGTGTCATCATAACCTGTGACCTGGTGTGTGATGCACTACAAGTTACTTGCAGAGACAGGAGCATATGCCTGACTTATTGCTGTGAGAGTGCTGTGAGAAATACAGTCTCACCTAACAAACAGTTCAGACTGCTAGAACTCAGGTGGTCAAGTCACAGGTATGATGACACCATCGACTTCTTAATGAAAGGTCTGCAAATGTTATAGGATAGAAAAATCAAAATTCTATTAACATATATAATTAAATAATACTTAACTGATTATGATTTCTGTGTGGCTTTTATTGCAGCAGTCAATTCATATACTAATGTTTGAAACTCCTTTACCTGCTTTTTCTTTTGCCATAATGTTTTCTTTTTTTAAGGAATATTTCAAAATTTTGAATGATAAGATGCATAGAAATACAGATTAATTATAGAACCATAAAAGCATACAATCTTCAACGTTGGAAGAGACCTTTAAGGTCATCGGGTCCAGCTGTCAGGGCAGCACTACTGCTGGAGCCTTTAATCTACTAAACCACATCATCCAGCTGCACAATTCCAGGCCAGCTGCAGGTTTAGGAAGCTGTAGATTTCAGGAAAACAAACCTCCAGTGCTCATATTGATATTTTAAGTAGGATGCTGAGAACACTCCCCACAATCAGGTCTCGTACTATTTACATATTTCGATTTTAATGACACTACTACAGTTGGTTAAAAAGGCCTCAGAGAACTAAAGTGGTGGATATTGCTTATCTGTAATATCCCTGTGGTCAGATTTTCTGGAATAATGCCTTGAAAATCTCTGCTAAATTTAGAAACTTTTAAATAGGCACAATTAGTTCCAAACCTAGAATTTCTCTCCTGCATTTACCTTCTCTACATGTTCAGTAAATTTTTAGCTACTCCCTAAGTTGTACATGAAAGTACTGATCAAGCTATTTCTTCATTAATTTACCCATATCCTTACCAATTTGTTTGTTAGAACAATAAATAGAAACCATGAAAAGCAGCATTGCTTTGGAGAATGGTTATTTTACTCATCCCGGGTTTTCTTAAACATTTTAAAATAGGAAGAAAAAATCAAGAACCTCCTCAACTGTACCTTTTTTTTCCCCTATGCATGTGAATGACTCCCAGGTCCTCCCTACTTTGACAATGAATACTACATTTGAAAATAATTTTTCAAAACTAATAATATGCATCATATACAGTCATATACACTAAAGCTTTCTTACTGGAGTGTCCTAATCACTCATCCATTCAATTTAATATATTCTTTAGACATTTTCCAAGACCAAGGACATTTTATAATCTGAAAAGCACAGGTCCTGAAACTTTCCATGGAAGAGCCACATTAAGGGTCAACAATAACACAGAAAACCCTCTCCGTATATTCGTTCAATTCCTTTTCAGGGACATAACTTCAAATGAAAAATTATGAAAGTACATTTAAGTTCACTCAAACTGATGTAATTTCCAGCTCCCTGGTCACAAAGGCTGCTTATTCTCAGAGCTGATCCTGAATATGCTAATAACATTATCCAGAGATCATGAAGAAAAGACAAGTTCTTTGCTTCATGCAGCTATACCCCTTTCAATCAACCTCATGCTGAGAACCATTTATTACCATAACATATGACACAGAAAATCTAAAGAGGCAGTAAGGGGCAAATTTTCAGATTATCACATGCCATTCTAGCTGTGACTTTCTCATTAACTTTGAAAGAATCATGTGGCTTAGACCAGCTCAAAGCTCTGAAATATACCCCTTCACATGCCCCAGAATAAACCTTTACAAACATAATAATTTTCCATATTTGACTTAATCTCTATAAAATAACAGAAGTCAGCAACTAAGCAGACTGTTCACAAATAGTCTTCAAATTGCAGACAGCCTTGCATTGTGTTTGAGGTGACCTTGTAGTATGCATGGGGACGTGTCTCAGCTCTTCAGCAATTCCAAGTCAGGAAGGGAGATAAAAGGAGAGAAACTTCTGGCCATAAGGCACCATTAATGATGCTACACTACAGTTAGCGTCCAAGTTTATTTCCTTTAACTTAAGCTTGCAAAATGCAGTTAATGAGAAAAGATTTTTTTTTAAAAAATCCAGAAATCTAACTGAAGTAATGTGGACATAAAGGAACAAAGCTTTATTAGACAGGCACCCACATTTTTTATCCTTTCTCTCCAAATGCAAAGATTTTTACTCCTTTCTACCCAAATCTTGCTGTCTATTACATCTCAAAGGCCATAATTATTTCAAAAATACGCTTTTGAGAAAAGCACATAATTAGTCCAGTGCAGCTGGTATAAAAATTACTGGCAGGAGTAGTAGTATCATTAAAAAATTGGAACTAAAGTACACCAACTATACTCCAGGGCAAGTTAAACATACAGAAACTCTAGTGAATATTTTAGCATCTAGCATAGTACACACTCAGGGCACCCAACTTTTTTTTAACACCACTGATCCAGACTCAACAGAACATTTCTGCCAAAATGGGATTATAGTGCATTCTGGTTTACACAGGTTTAGTAAGGTGATTTTCTTTGACTCTTACATAGAATTAGACTGCAGTAGAAAAAAAAATGCAAGTTTGTCCCAGAGTAATGTAATTATATTAGAATTCCAATTTTTATTTCAGCTATTTTCTCTATAAGAAAAGTTTTTGAAATTATGAACCGGAATGCAAACTAGTTTTTGGTAGCTGTATGGCTCTATAGGGAACCTAATATAGTAGCTTTCTCAGATAAGACTTATCCCTTTTGTTGTGCCTTTCTTAGAATTATTCAAGAGCCTAGCCTGGTATGCTCTTGGAACTGAGATGCCTGCAACCAAAATTACACTTATTGATATGTCTATTTAGATGCCTAAAACAATTAGGCTTTTAGAATTGTTAGCATCTTATGTTTAATTTTCAAATTTCTTGCCTAGCCATCTGTGCACCATTTTATTTAAGGTCAAGCAGTTTCTGACTGCTAGAGACAAAATGGAATTTCTGTACCTGAAAGGTCTGAAGGTGCTCATCTGGCAATTATATTTTGGTCTTAGCTATCTGATATAACACCAGTTTGACACCAAAATCCCACAGAGCATCAGTTTATACAATAATAGCCTAAACACCAAAAAAAAAAAAAGCTTGAGCTTGGGTTAAATGATCCTCATGGTCTTCAGGCATTCAGTTGTATACTTTACCTCCACAGTGATAAGAACTGCTTAAGTGAAAGGATAATTCCTGACTGAAGTTTTTCTATAGTGCTTCATAAAGCTGGAGATTCACTAGGTGAGAGTGAAAGAGTTTCAGGAATCTCGTGGGCTAGATACACAGTTTGCTCTTGCTCATTATTATGCTAAATATCCCTAAGAGGAGGAGCAACAGCCTAGGACGTAGAGAGGACAAGGAACTACAGTACAGCAATGAATGATGGCTGGTCCACCAGGCAGTCAGGAGACTCTGAAATGAGCAGTCCTTGATTTCAACCACACTGTGTAGATTTGTTGTAGAAAGTCTACATATTGCAATAGACACAAAATACCTCTTTGTTTAAAGGTGGCTTGGGAAATGTGAGCCAAAGATGTATTTTAGAACTTTTTTCCCCCTTCTGAATCAATTTTTTAACTTCAATTTCACTTCCATTTATTTGTCTCTTCATTCTATTAGCTTTCTGATCCTATCCTCTCCTTTCCTCCATACATTTATATATATGTGTTCAAATCTATTTTTCTCCGCCATCTGTGTCTTTTGTGTGTGAACATTATTATCCTTGTCACTGCTCATGAAAAATAAACACTTGAGAAATAATCACTGCACAGTGGCCAAACAGAAGGCAATCCTTCCTGTAAATACTACTTTTGTGTAATGGGCATGGTCAGATTAGTGCTAGAAATGTAGTGAGAACAATTCATCTATATAATTTTTTTTCCTCTGCAGAAATGTTGCTGTGTTTTTTCCACACTTTAAACTCCATGTAGAATTTATCTTTTTTCCCTCTCTTATTTTTTTAGGTCTTACACTTTCATACTTCTACTTTATGAAAAACAGGCTTCTGTCATACAGACTCTCTCAAAGTCATCATTCATCCGTGTGTTAAGACGTTTCCGAGCTTTCTTTTCCTACATCAATGACACACAGTTTTCTTTTGACTCTAACACTTTTTGTTCTTCCTGTTTTATAATGCATGCACAGTTGTGTTATAAAGACTCATCAAAGTCACCACTGTTCTACATTTATCTGCATTGAACTGGCTTTGTCATTTATTAGTCTTTTAAATGTTCTTTATATTTTCTATCTACTTATATTCTCCTTCATTATTTACTGTTCGTCTATCATCTTTTTTTGATTTGCATTACTCGGCTTTTTGACATTAATATTTTGGACCTAAAATACTTGCTACTAAATCTTCAAAGTCAAAAGTCTTAGCACTGATTTTACTGTAAATTAGTAATGTAGCTTCTTACAAATTAAAATTATTTGAATAAATACACCCATTCTTGCTTTGGGAAGCTAAGAGCAGGGTTTTGAAGTACTCTGTGAGGGAATATTAATGAAATCCCCATTGATTTTGATGGAAATGGTATTGCTTTAATCCTGAGGTATGCTTTGGCACTTTAAATTGAGGATCTAACACGCATTTAGTAAAATGAATGCCCACTCTAGATCCCAACTGCTAAATTCTGCCCTTGAGCCATCATGCCACTTCCATTGGTTCAGTGTGTGGCCTGCCAAAGCAAAGGGGAAAGTTTAGCCCACAGCATACACAATCAGACTTCAAAGAGCAGGCTTTTTAACTTGGGATTGTTTAACAGTCATTAGAATTAATTATAAGCATAGATAAAGGAAGTAAATCTCCTAAATACTTCATATTTTTTATGCTTCTCCTATGATGGTAGCAAGCTCTGCTCAGTGTGCTCATTAATCCCTTCATCCTGAGTAGAGATAAATTGTTCTGTCTCATTTATTAGATGATCTGTCATTTAGTCAGTGGTAGATGACTCTAGAAAAGGCAGTTCCATCTGAGAAGGTAGACTTTGGGAAAGAACTATGACATTACACTTAATTAATATAAAACCTATGAGGCAAAGAAACAGGTTAGAAAATGTATTTACATGGAAAGTACATTTAAGAAGATTTCCATTCATATTAGATTTTTTTGCTTAGTTGTGAAGTGTGCTAAAAACACTGCCCAAACCACTTGTGCTGTAGTCTCAAAGAGCACGAAACATTGACAAGTAAAACAACTTCCTCATAAACCCTGCACATGCAACAGATATTTGAGACTCTTCCTCTACAGTAGCTGCTTCTCTTTTTTGAGTATATGTTCATGCTTGCATAGTCTACCCAGTCTGAGAGTTCATCAGCCAAAACAGTGAAAGACAACTATAGTAGCAGCACTAGGTTTTCATCCAGGACATTTTTTGCACGTTTGTGTTTCTTCATGTTGGGGATTTATGTTTTATTTTGTATCCTCCTGTGGTCCCAAAGAACTTTTAAGAACATGGAAGGCATCTCTCACTTCCTTTTCTGTGTCTTATTGCAACTATTTCTTCTCTCAAAGTTTCTTATTTATTTGTCAGATTGTTGTAACCAGGTGTCATGGTTTACACCCTGACAGCAACTAAGCGCCATGTAGCCCCTTGCTCATTCTCCCAACAGTGGGCTCAGGCAGAGAACTGGAATGGTAAAAGTGAGGAAACACATAGGCTGATATATTTTAATAGGCAAAGCAAAGTAAAACACTCTGTATGCAAGCAAAGTAAAAGAAATTTTACTCTGTAAATTCCCCACTTCCCATTGAAAGTCAGGTGGTCAGCATCCCCAGGAAAGCCAGGTTCCATCACACATTCAAAGTGACTTTGGAAGACAAATTACATAACTCCTAACATCCCCCTGCTTCCTTTCTCTTCACCTCACTTCATATACTGATCATGATGTCATATGGTATGAACTATCCCTGTGGTCAGGGGGTCAGCTGTCCCTGATGGAAGTTTTTCCTTTAGTCATTAGCATCATTTAGAAGAAAAAAAGTGTGCATCTAAGTATTCAGGCTTCACTAAAAGTTATTGAAAACTTTATTATAATTTTCAGTTTTGCAATTTTCTATCCACCATCAATAAATTTTATTGACATTTAATTCCTTTTTTTTTACTGCAGCTAAATTTTCATAAATTTAGAAGTTGTAAGATAAACTATCTATTTCAAAAGTACTGAAACCATTGTGAAACAGTTTACAAAGACATGAATCCATTCTTTTCCTCAGGCCTTTGGTGAGAATTCCTGGAATTCAAAAAAAGATAATGATCTTCCATGCTAGCAGGAAGTGGATGTTGGGACCAAGGGAGGCATTGCTGTGGATTTAGGATAGGAGATATGTGCCTTCACTGGCTTTGCAACTCTCTTCTCAGTGGAGAAATTATGGACTGCAGATGTAGAGTGCAGTATGTGTTGTGAAGAGTATTTGCTGGTGCTTTGATTCCTCTTGACCTCATTTCTTTTGTTTGGAACTTTGTTATTTTTAAAGCTCTGTTAATTATGTTTATTTTGTGTATTCTGTATAGTTTGTGCACATGATTTATCTCCCATGATCGATCAATTCTATTGATTCTTCATGCTTGGAGGCCAGCAAATCCAAGGATTTCCTTGGACCCTCCCAAAAGATCACTCTTCATTTTCTGGATTGAGCACAGAATATTTGCAGAGAACAATTGAATAGTTCATTCAAAATTAATTTAGATATTGAGCCCTAACTTCATAGTTTCCACTTTCCATCTTACGGAGTTACAAATGCATTGTAATGATAGAATCACAGAATGTCCTGAGTTAAAAAGGACCCACAAGGATTATTGAGTCTGGTTCCTGGCCCTACACAGGACCATTCCTTCTTTCCCAAAATAATGAGCAATAACCAGGGCATTTATTTTAATGTGATGAAAACCAAGCTTGTGAGCAATGCTTCACACACAATAGCGTCTACCTGTGGATTGCCATCCAGGCAAAGCCCCTATTGTAGCACTGGTGCTGTCCGGGTGTGGCCTTTGAAGGCCTCAATAAATATCCTTTATTCCTCTGAACTCCATCTAGCCTCTGTTCCAACTCCTCCAGGCATCACCCTTACCCAAAGAGGCAGGGACTTAATTTTTGTTAAAGTGAGAGGTCTGGCTTTAAAGCCCGGGAAAAGTAGACTCCACCCCTCTGTTTTAGAGGATGTGTCCTCTAAGCCCAGGAAAAGTAAACTCCACTCTTCCTCTATAAAATCCATCACTGTGCCCCTGTTTGGGGCCTCTGTCCTTGGATTAAGCTGAGCTGGTTCATGTGTTGCTGCAACAAATGAATTCCTGCTCTACCAAGCAGAGACCCATCTCCTTGGATTTCTTCTTGGGTGAGCAGCAACTGTGACCTCCCTGGGCATGGTCGTGCAGCTGTGGGATGCCACTTCTACCAACACATATGCAAATATCATTGAGGATATTCTTTCAGTAATTGTCTTCATTGTGGCTCATCTTTCTGTCTCTCCATACCAAAGTCTGGTAATAAACATTGTTTTGTGATATTTAAAGTTGTACCTTGTTTGTGATCTTACAAAGATGGAAACTCTCAGCAAAGAGTTATTAAAGATGTTTTTCTGTCACCATTTCACTAAGACATTAAATTGCATGTTACTTTAAACTTGAATGGAATGAAAGATTAAAGCATTTTCCTTAAATCAAGCATATTTAACTAGACTGCAAATGAACACTGTAAAAGAGATATTTAGCCACAAAGAGCTGTAAGTTGATTTATATATATTTTTCTTTTTTTTAAATTTATTAAAATAAGCTTATAATTATTAGTACACATTTTGCATAGTGAAAAGTGAAAGAAACCTAATTATTAACTCATACTAAAAAGAAGAAATAGACATCAATAACTAGCTAATTTTATACATGATGCGCATGAGCATTTGTGCATGCAGAGTGAAGGGACAAATAAAAATTTTTTAAAATCCCAACTTCGTATGTACCAAATATTTCCATGTAAATTAGTCAGAAATGAGTACCTGTAAGAACTGTTAGTGTGAATTGTCTTATTGCACCAGGGATTTTGGAAAGGAGAAACAGAGGAAGAATATGTTTATTCTTCACAAGATTATTCCTGACTTCCCTCATAGAAATGTAGGAACTATGCGGATTGGATGGCACTGCATCTGCTTTGCAAAGCAGTTGCTGAACTTGTGAGAGACCTCATGAAAGCAAATGTGCAGGTGCATATTGTGTGGCAGTCATAGAATAAAAGGTTTCAGAAATTTTTTCTTGCCCTAAGGGAAAATGTAAAATATTCCCTTTTTTGGCCAAACTACCTACTTGTTAGGAATTGTTATATATTTTTCCCTTTATAATTACATTTTTGGTTGAATTATGGAAAAATTCCATAAATTCCTTCTATCAGACTTAAAACATGGCAAATGAAGCAATTTTTCAAAAGAGAAACCAAAAGTCTATATTATTTTGTTTCAATTGGAAGAACATTTATATTCTTAGAGAAGAAAAAAACCAAAAACCTGGGTTGTTAGCATTTCTGGTATTCTGCTTCCATTGTTTTTCTCCAAGTTTCAGTATATGTTCTATTTTATAAGACTTTCCAATCTGGTTATTTCTGTCAGGCCTGTAATGGCAAAGTCATTCCATTCCAGATTTTCTTCAGATACCCTTTGTTTCTGACTGACAAATAAAGATGGCTTTATTTTGATTATGGTGTATCCATAAGGACTGCATATTGACAGTATTTACTGTCACAGAGTTCACAGAGTTTTTCAGAAAAATAATCCAAAGACAAAAGAAAAATTAAAGAAACTCAGAAGTTTCTAAGATGGCCGCAGACTATAATCTGTGCAGGACTATTGGCATTCTGTTATTGCTACAGCTAAAACATACAGACTATAATATCCATTGTTACAGAACAAACTAAAACAATTGTCCTGGGAATCTAATTTTAAAATTCAGAGATTAATAAAAAGATACAGATTTTTTTTTCACTTTCATAGGTGGAAAAATTCTTCCATCTATGCAATATTCCTACAGTTAGATTTTGAAAACTGGAAAAAAGTTAAAGAAAAATAAATAAAACATCTTAATGCAGATAATATATGACACATAAGTGTCCATTTTAGGCAGTCTGGAAATATACATTTGCGGTCCATGGAAATGAACTGCCATATGATACACACAAATCAGAAAAGAAATATCACAAAAGTGTAAAGTTGTTTCAATAGGGATGCAATTGTCTGGAATAATGTAAAATATGTCCTCCAATAGATTATGAAAAATAAAGACTTTTCTCTCACCTGGCATTGTGAATGTGTGAATAATTCCTAGAGATAACACAGAACTTTATCTATTTCACTCTGTTGCAATTTATTTTCTTGAGATTTCTGCATTAAGGGAAATGAAAGACAGTTCTTTTTACTTATTTAATTTTTCTTAGATACAGATATGTTACTGTGAGTGTGATCATCGATATAATGTAGAAATATGGGTCCCAGATACAGGTCATATGAAACAATAATATCGGCCAAAAATTATTTTAAACATCAATTATGTTACTTCAACTTTCGGAAAAAGTTTCTAGAATTTGTCAGTTTCCTTAATGATTAATTAGGGTGCTACTTCATCACACCTAAGATTTTTTATCTCATTTGAAGAAATGCATTATGGATCTTGGTCAGAGAGGGACAATTCTGACAATTTCTGTTAATTAATGACAAAATGCATATTTTGCCACTTTTAACATGATTAATGTTTTATATTTCTCTCTTCAGGTTTAATGTAAGATGTGACAAACTGATCTCTTGTTTTAATTACAATATCAATTACATTTACAATACAACTATTTCATATTTTACAGGTCTTCCCTAACAAAACAGTGAATATTAGCATTGTTCTAAGAGGTTAGGAAAAAAAGCAAAATTGTGTGAGCATGAGAAAGCAAGGAGAATAATACCCTAAAGGTAGAGTTCTTAAATGCCAGGTACCCCTTCTCAGCCTCAACCATTCATTCTGAAAATGGCCTATCAAAAAGGCTTAGAGGGAGCAGTTTAATTACTGTTCCTTTGACAAATGTGATATATTTTCAGAAGCAGGCCCATGCATTTGTTTAGGGCCAAATGTTGTACACCAAAACTGTCCTCAGAGGTATTTCATTCTACTATCCTATTTTTTTCTACCTGGCTTGCGCTGCTTTTTCTTTTTTCTAATGACTGTGTCATTCCTATAGACATTTTAAAATTAGTCTTAAATCATGTTTTCCTTTAACAGAATATAAGCTACGTGAGCAGGTTGGGAGAAAGAGGAAAATAGTGTAAATAATTAAAGTAATAACATTATTAAAATGTTTTCATAAGAAAGGAATGACCAACAACCCTATACCAGTCCCTATATATCTAGTCCTGAACTAAGCTGAGAAAAACACTTAAGTCCTCTCCTGGATCCTTAAAAATATGAAAGGAAGTCCAATATACTTCCATGCGTATACTTTATCCTCCCCACTCTCAAGAAACACAGCAAAACATTGACTGCTTCTTTAGTTATCTAAGGTTAAAAAGAAACTTAAAGCAGTCTAGAAGGCAGTTTTTGTAAGCACCTAAATGAGATGAAAGTCTTTTAAAAGGCAAACCACTTCTAGAGAGTATCCAACTGATAAAAGCCAGTTTCAGGAGTAGATCTCTACAGATCTGCAGGAGGTATAGACTGAAAAGTCTTTCAGCTCTTGGCACATACTGAACATCGTACTGAATGTTCAATTGTATAAGCACAAGAAATGAGCAAGGCACTTGTTGCCACCTGTCATGGCAAAACCAGAGTAAAATTAGCATTTGGGAAGTTTATACAAAGGCCAAAATAAAAAAAAGATAGATTTCTCCTCCTCTCCCCACTCCATGAACCTAGTAACTGTCAAGTAATCCTAAATAAATCTGGTGTATTGTTCCCAGCTGACATGCAGATGCTTCCATGACCTAATCTTCACAGCTATTTCTGCAGATTTTTTTTATACTAATAGGTTCTATTTATCATATGGCACTGCAAACATATTTGTTTTATTGGCCTCTATATGAAGGTGAAATTTGTCTCCAAAGCTGAAAAATTCATCAGCTAGTTCCTTAGCACTATAGTGCTGTCTCAGTATTCTGTGCATGTGGAAGAAAAGTCTAAACAGACTTTTCATTTTATCTTACCCTGTGTAGCCAAAGAGAGTCATGTTCCCAGTAATTAGAATTGCATTCAGTGATACTTACATCTGAATAAGTTTTAGACTGTAATTGCAAAACCCGTGAAAAGGAAAAAATACAAAATAATCCCTGTATAGAATCTCTTTCCCGTATTCAAATTTGCTGAATTTAATTAAATTGGTTTTTTGCTAAATTAAACTCAACATAATTATTTAATATGTTTTTAAAGTTGCAATGGATGAAAAAGAAACAGATATAGTTATATACTGAGTTTAGAAATGAGTTATAGTATTGTTTCTAAATAATAAAAGATATAGCTGAAAGACAGATTTTCAGATTGGTGCAAGTGGAGGACAGTTAATAACTATTTCATCTTTTCCTTCATCCATGGAGAACATAATATAATTTTCTTTCTTTCTAAGCTGTCTAGACAAAGAAGAAAAAAATTCTTTCTTCTTTTGCTTTTCTTTTCCAGATGTGTGTGATGATTAATCACTGCATGTGTCTAGACCCCATGGTAATTTCTGTCCCTGTTTCTGTCTCTACATTCATCTTTGACATCATGGGTTTAGTTTTAATACAGCCCAATTGATTTGTTTGCAGCTACAACACTGGTTTCATTCTTTTCCTCTCTGAAACATCTTTATAGCACAAATACAAACTTGCCCATTCTCTCAAGCTGTGTAAAATTGATTTGTGAGAACAGATTGCAAAACTTAAGTGTATGGTAATGCACGTCCTAGATTGCAATGCCTGCATTAAAGATGCTACAGTGGAGTTAAGAAAGACATGATTTTTTAGGACTTTGCAAAGATTTCCATCTCCTTTATTAATTTTTTCATCCCAAATGTCATGAAAGAAATGTGAATCAAAATAGTTTTTTATGGTGTAAATAAAAATGTGTGTATTGATTCCCACATCTCTGTCATTTCTCTTTCTTTGTATGTCTATACCACCCCTCATCCACTGGGAAAGTGAGGAAAATTGGAACCATAGGTGGATGCTCCAATAGTTCACACTTGGAAAAATAATGGTTTTGTGAGATCAAAACAGTCATATGAAAGCTCCACACTTTTCATTTTGAATTGGCATATTTTAATTTATTTGGGACATTTTTAAAGCATATGTAGGGCAGAGAAAATCCAATTTGGATGGATTTTTTTATAGTTCTTGATCACAACAAAATATTCCTAGCTTTGGTTGCTTACTGGATTGAAAAATAAAATATTCTTATTCCTGGTCAATTTAGTTCCAAAAAAATGTTACAAGAGTAGCTACCTGTGCTGGTTTGACGTTGGTTGGTATTGGGGAGGAAGGAAGGGAAGACATCTGCAGAGATGGCTTTCCTGAAAGAGGCTCTTGGGAGTTTCAGAGGGAGCCAGTGTCTGTCCAGTTCTGAGAACTGACAGCTTTGTAAGCCATTCAGAGTCGGGATTCATCCCCGTGAATACCCATCTTGGAGCCCGGGAAACTCTGAACTCTCTCTCTCTGGCTTCCGGCGGCCAAAGGTGTCGGAGCTGTGAGCGGGGGTGGGAAAGAGGCCCGGCCTGGTTCCAGCGCGGCCTGGCCAGGCCTGGCTGGGCCTGGCCGGGCCACCGCCGGCCCCCCCCACTTTTCCCTTTGTTTTCATCGCGGTTTTTCTCCAGTGGCTGCGGAGCAGAGAGAGAGAGAGAAGCCCGTCTTTGCTGCAATCCATCACCGTGACTGCTTCAGCCACTGCTGGCCTGAGTGAAAAGCCGGCCAGTGTCCAGATGAGACTCCTTGGGTGAGAGAAAAACCAGAGAGTGACAACATGAATAGAACTGAGTCAGTTGAGAAAGAGTTTAAGTATCAAAATGAAGAGAGGGAATGAGGAGATGTCTTGGAATTGAGACTGAAGGTTCTTTTGGTAACACCATGGAGATGGACTATAATAACTACAGCATTTCCTTTAATTCATGAGAGAAAACAATATGGGGAGATGGTGGCCTGTTCAGTGTGAACTTGACCAGAGGTAACAGATGACTAGAGGCAGCAGATTTTTTGAAGAAGCAGCGGTGCTCTAAGAGAAAAAAAAATTGTGTTTTTTTTTAGAGATGAAGATGATTGTAGAAACTGGTAAAGTGAGTCTTTTTCCTTTGACCAGCCCATCTTTAAAAATGACACCCCATAAGTTGACAATGACCCATTGACTCAATGAAGAAAATGGGAGGAATTTCACAACAGCAGAGTTTTTTTTCTAAACCTGGCAGCTGCTGTTTTGTGAAGGTGCAAAGTTACGAGAAGACTGTTCTAGTGGACATATCTCCAGGGTGTTGAAAAAGAAGACTCCTCGCCCTATGCGAATTGAAGAAAGATTATTGTAGAAGTGATAACTGATTTAAAAATCCCAGATTTTGTTTTATGTTGTCAGGTGGGAAAGAAAATAAGTGGGCAGGGGAGGGAAGTGTTCTGGAAGTTTCATTTGGATTTTTCCTTTTCATTTTGTTTTTGTTTTTAGTTTGTTAATAAACTTTCCTTATAGTCTTAAGTTTGAGCCTGTGTTTTCCTTTCTTCTAAAATCATATCTCACAACAGAAAATAAGTGTGCTAGTGAGTTTTAGCTAGCTCTAAACCCACAACATTCTTTGGTGCATTGGCCAAGAAATTTCAAATTGGCAATTTTTTTAAACCACTACACTACCTTAAGGAGTTTTCTACTCTTAAATAATATTACAAAAACTGGAAAATCATATACAATGTCATTCTTATATGCATTTGATAAAAGTGAAGAATCACACAATATTTTGAAAAACTTTTCCTGTATGCTTTAGGACTATTATGTGAACCAGATTTCAACACAAATCCAGCCTAAAATTTGTCTCATACATAAACTTTTAATGAGGAGCAAGTACACAAAAGACAGTGTCTAAGAATCCTGATTCAAGGATCAAATCCTCTCTCCATTCTCTTCCAATAATATACAGACTAGAAAACCTTTATTAATAAGTATTTCCATTTTCCTCATTATTTAGGCTCTTTTTTATTATTCACCTTCAGTACTGTCTTCTTTTGAAGAAAGAACAAATTTTTCCGTGTTTTTTATAGGAGACATCATGGGTAAAAAAACCAAAATCATCATGATCAGGCCTGTAGTTAGTTCTGGGACTAAAAACCAGGACATTTGACTTAATTTCAGTTTCTACATTTTTGAATACAACGAGTACTGTACTTTTGATGTAATGCAATTTGTCTATAATCTGTTCAGTACTTACTGTCCCGTTTTTAAGCATTCTCGTGTCCATTTCTGTGAGTGACATGTTTTTTAGTTGTTTTTTTAATGAAAATATTACAATAATTTAGAGATGTTTTGTGCATTGTAAATTATTTTACAGTACCAGTACATTGTAAAAAAAATTCAGATACAGTTTTTCATAAATAATTTTTATATGCTCAGCAATATTAGAAAAAGAATCAACAAAATTATTCCACCGAAATGATGAGGAGAGTAGTCCCAGCCTGGGTTTGGTACATAGAAGATATTGAATAATATCTGAACTTACTACAGATATAAAAGCTGTAAGTAGAACTGAATATCTAAGCAACAGACCTGGCATAGTTTGATTGACAGTGCTATTCACAATCAATTTGTGTTGGAAACTACTTTTAATGTAATATTTTTGTAAAATCTTGGATGCTGTTATTAACAATCTTAGTAGTACATATACATATACACATAGATATAGATATAGATATACATGTACATGTACATATACATATACATACATATGCATATAAGCAAGAACTACATTATTGCATGTAAGTAACGATTTTTCTATTTAACTTATTTCCTGAGTGCCAACAGATGAAAGTAAATCTTGAGTCCCGTAGAATAAAAATAAAAGTAGGACTGATTGGATTCTGGCGGGCTTGGTTGGACAGATTTGAAACAAACACCAAATATGAGACTGCAAATGCACTTTGAGATTTAGGAATATCAAAGGCTTAGTTTCAGCAGTAAAAGTTCTGAAGAAATTCTGGAAATAAACTTATTTTCCTAAGAGTAAGAGAAATTCTGAAGCTACTTGAGTTTTATAAATTATGAAAGCCATTCCTACAACTAATCTCTAACAATCTCTGAACACAGAAAGAGAAGTCAAAAAGTTCATTTCCATATTTCAGGAGAGAAAAGTATGAACTAATTAAGAAAATTTCTTGGTCCAGCTAAGAAGTAGAATTTGTAGCTGTATCGTTCTCCTCTCTTGTGGAAGGTCAAGCTGCTCTTTAAAACTCTCAAAGTTTCCGTGTCAAAAGCACTGCGTAAAAAGACCCTGGATGGGTTTGGGGGTGGAGAGAGAGATACACAGAGGCAGAAATAGGATGGGTTTTCCTCTGCTTGAAATTGTCAGTTTTTTAATCTTTTATCAAAAGGAATATCCATGTTTAATTTCTTTCCTCACTAATTATAGTCATCATTATGAGCAAGATTAATCACATAAATCCTACTAAAGAGAATATTAAAGGACAATTTGTAAGACTAAAGACTATAAGGAGGTTTGTCCTTCATTACGTCTATAAACCAGCAAATGGAGGTACAAGGACTGTCTGGGAAGAGAGTATGGTTATCCAAATATCTATTTAACAACCAAAAATACTGTAAAAAATCCAGACCCTCTCAGGTTGGCTTTTTGCTTTTATGATTGTAAATGGGATCTGGAACTTCATCCAAGTGTTCTGTCCCATCTGACCTTGTCATAGCAATTGTCATTTCCTTCTAATGCAGAGCAAAATTTTGCCTCAAATGTAATCAGAAAATTCAGTATATTAAAACATGCTAAACATTATGAATTCTTTTCAGGCTAGCAATTCATCTTAACCTAATTTGTATCAAAGTTTGTCAGTCATCAAAAATGAGAATTTAAAGGCAAATTAGGAGAACAAATCCTACTTTATAGAAGATATTGGTTCCGTTACCTCCTTGTGACAGAGTCTGCTGTAATTTCCACACGTGTCTCTCCTTCAGAGCTCTCATATATTTCAAATATTTTTACCATGTAATACAATTAATAATTGCTAGGTGATCAGTGGGCATCATCTCAATTTCTCAGAACCCACTTTGTATTTCTATCTATGGCAATTCATTATGGTAGATATGGATATGCAAACACAGACCTAATGGAATTATTCCAATATTTGAAAAAAATACATTAAATCACTATGTAGGAAAATATATTTCTTTCCAATACTGACAATTCTCAAGTGGTGTTATTCAATTCCCACAATTAAAATCAGCAAACATTCTCATCATTATTCTTTTCATTAAAACATTGACTTTTATTAAAAACACTTACTAGAAATTGTCCTTAATTTATTCATTAAGGGCAATGCAGTATAAAAATTGATTTTTTTTTAGTCCACTTCAACTAAGAGTCTTCAAAGCATAAGGCCCTTCCACATAATAGTCAAGATAGAAATCAGCATTTGAAATTAACAGAATGACTATGTGAAAATGTAGCCACTTGTAATTTCTGAAGTATTTATTCTTTATAACAAGGTTTCGAAATACTCTTCATATTAGGTCATATTTTTATCAACATAAAAATGTGCTCAATGGATTAGAACATACTTATGTGTAGAGAGCTCTGAAGTTATGTCTGCTGCTTATACAAAATTAACACATGAAGGAAAAAGTATAGTTAGTGATAGGTCATTAGCTAAAAGAAAAGTCTGTCCAATTTAATGATATCTTAAAAAAAATTAGTGTATTGTTTTTCACCTAGTCTCCAAAAAAATGGCTGGTGTTGTATGACTTGTTTCAGTTCTGATACTTTATAGCTTTTTGCATATTCTTCTAAAAAGAATTATTTGATTTAGATATCAGACTGAAGGTATTTTTTTATTAGAAAATAATTTAAAAAACAACTTGCTTTGGATGTCCAAAAGTATTGGAACTGTTTAAAATATAATTTTTACTAGATCAATTTATTACTGAGGCTACTTCCTTAAAACAACTTAAAACAACTTTATTTTAACTGCCCTTTGTATTTTAGTAGAACATACCTGTATTGAACTATTATGAATTATACCCACAAAATAATAATAATTATTAAACAAATCTAATAATATTTACACACAGATGTCAAAAATGTTAAAATGCTTTCTAAATAAGGGTTTCTTTTTGCCAGATATGCATCTCTTTGTAGCAATAACTGAAAAGTTTATGTCAAAATATGATACATAGTCCTATTGGCTTCCAAAATTTGGAGGCTTTTGGGGTTTTTTTGTTATTTTGTTGTTTTTTTTTTCTTTCAAAGGAAACAGAAGTATTAATTTAAATTTTAAAAGTGTCTTAGACTCACACTCTTATAACATGTCTGTGATACTGACTACTTCTGTGAGATCTTCCTTAAAACATTATCCTATGCAATTTGTAAGTGGTCATATGGTGCTGAGATACAACGTTTTCTTCCCTCATACCTGTTAGGAACCACTCCTTGTGCCTGTGTAATATAAAATGTTGACAACAATACACAATCTCTTCACTGAAGATTTATAAATTAAAATCTTATAGTACTTAACTGACAAATCAATGCTTATTTCATAATTGTTTAGATGATATATATCCATTTACATTTAGAAGAATTAATTATTTTTAAAAAACAAAATGACAAATGTAGAATTATCTATTTTTTGCTACCTTTTTTCATGAGTTGAACATGGTTATAAAGCATACACTAGTTAAATTTAGTAGGCATCCCTTGTAGTACATTAAACCACTTTGATATTAAGAGATTAGAATTTACTAATGATCTTCAGGTTCCGGCAATAAGAAAAGAGATGTAGAACTTTATATATGGAAAACATGCAAAAGTCAGTCTGAAAGACAAAATCCTCTGAATATCATGTTGCAGTAACTATTCAGTTTCCTCAATGAAAGCTAGAATCAAATCAGCAATTCAATCTCTAAAAATGCTCCCCTGAAGAAACTATTCTACAGTGAGAACATCAGAGTATGAAAGTCTCAAAAGGACCACAGAAAATGGGAATATTCTAATGGGTTCCTAGACTTCCTAAAATTCACACTAATTACTTTTGATCTTTTATATCAAAAGAGCAACAGGTGGTTGTTTTCTAAAATCAAAGGTTCTGGTGACTTTGAACATTCACAGAAATTTTCAAGGAGGGGAAATTTATTAGCTAGTCAACATTTTCCTTGAGGTTTCACTTCAAACATTTTCTCATAGTATGGAAACCAGGAAACCAGACACTTCTAAGCATTTAACGGCAGAGATAATCTATTTAGTCTATCACTTAGAAGATGGTTGCACTTTGCTGTACAAAACAGGAACTAAAAAGACGAATTGATTTTAAATTTACAGACCAGTCATGGGTATGTGCCAAGGTGAAAGACAGAATCTCTACTATGGGATAAATTTTTACATACAGAGGTATCTAAAAGCGAGGTCTGATGTTCCAAAAAATTAATATCATCTAACCTATATTTTTTAAATATATTTTTTAGATTTTATTTTGTGGTGATGGTGGGGTCATATAAATTCATAATGCAGTATTAATAAAAAAAGGTGCTATTCCTCTCATTAGAGCATGAATATCCATGGAAATTCCACATGTCATCAATTTTTTCTGTTCTTCTTCCTTCAGGCAAAACTTTGCATTATCATCCAGATGATTGTTTGGAAAGTTGTAATATGGATTTCATCTCAGTCTGATCGACTAAACCCCAGCTCATATGGCACTATTTCCTAGAGCCAGGATTTAATCAGAGTGACTTGATAAATGTCTACCTGAGAATTTTTTCCCATGAGAAATTCTTTGCACTGATAACTAGACCATTTCATATGTATTTGCACAACCAAATGAATTGTATTGATTAGCAACACTTAGTATCTCTTCAAGCACCTATTTCAGTGAATGTTTAAATTCTCTAATTTAAATTTTTTTACATTTGAATACTCAAGTCAATATTCAAGCTTATTGGCAATGCATATCACTTTTGGCTACAGCTTAGAATACTGAACTATTTAAAGAGGCAGTATCTCTCGGGATTGAGATCAGTATAACCAACTTTCTAATAAATATTCAATCATGGAGAGACAGAGCATTTTCTAAAACCTGTTGGGCTCCTGAAGTGCTGAATGTTTCACATAAATATGGCTGAATGAACTAAAACTTTGTCATGTGGAATATTATCAAGAAATTCAGTTTCTAAGTTATAATTTTTTCTTGTTCATTTCTAGCTTCTTTGGTTCATTTATTCCATCAATTAGCAAAAATATTTGGATATGTCAATTTCAGTAATTTCAATGCATATGACAAATGTAAATTAAGTGAAACATGGCACTGAGACTCTAAACCCAGGACTTTAATATCTGTGTCCATTTGATTGGTGACTCTAAGCCATGCATAGACAGGTTCAAAAACTGAAACCAAACTGATATGAATCAAACGTAAGCTTTGCTCCTGGCGTGAAACACAATACTTTTGGGGGGTAATTTACAATGGCAACAAATGAAACAGAACTTACAGAGCTTCAAAAATTTGTGTTCACACAATAAATTGCTGATAATAAATCAAATTCTTGATTAAATAAATAAAGAAAATTCTATAACTGCATGAAAGATGGCTAGAAAATGTCAATGTTACATTAATTACATTGTTACTTACATTGAATTATTAATTCTCTCCAAAACACCACATATCAAAACTTTATTAATGAGTTCTCTTTTCTGTTAGTAAAATCTGAGTACTTTGATTCTGCAAGATGAACTTCTGTCATTCAGAACAGATCCTAGCCTAGGTGTTTTTGACCTTTATATGTGTATAGAGAACAACAGTGAAAAAAGCATACTGGTCATGTAAAATCTGTCCCTCTAGTACGCAACTGATAAATGAGAAAAAGATGAAGCTGTGTCTTTTATCCTTTCTTTCACCTACCTAACTGAAAACTCCATGGAAAGTAGCTCCAATCCTTAAGCTAAAGTTTCACTGAATGTGTGGCATCTTTGTCTTTGCTTTCATAAATAAAGTAGAATTCATTCTCCTCTTCCAAAATACAGGAGGTCGCAGTAGCACCTTGTTACAAAGTGATTGTACCATTTCAGATGAAGGCAAGTCATGCTTATTTGCCTCTTTGGGCACATAGGACACAAACTTCAAACCTTTGACTCCCAGAGAATTATAATACAGAAGCTACTATGGGGTGTTCTGGATGCAGAAATAAAAGACACTCACAAGCACTTTTGTAGAAATTTTATCTCTATGAAGCAAAGTATTCTGACTTCATTGAAGATAAAGGAAGTAAAGGAATAAATGCCAATTACTCTTCAGGGCACTTGGGTGGGACAGAAGAGGTTTAGCTTCTGAAATTACTTTTCTCTTTTTGCACAAAACCATGACTACACCACAAATGTCTAGTGGCGGCAGACACTTTGGAAAGGAGCCCAGTCCCTTCAGTGAACTTTGGTGCAGCTTATCCAGCATGAAACTGCTTTTACTCACCTGGGGGCAGTTAAAGACAGGGATACATCACTCCCAACTCAGAGCAGTGTTGGTCTGAGCTAGCCCCCTCCTGCTTCCATACCTGTCTGCATGAGAACCAAGAGAAGTCTGGGATGTCTTCAGTGTGTAAAGAGTCTTATTGTCTGCAGATGCCTTTAAACTGCATTTTAACGTGGCAGGATAATGTACACCAAACAGAGCTTTACAAAAGCTTCTTCGCTACTCATTCAATGTATGGATGTTTTTACACACTAGAATATACTAAGGAGAAATACTCCACCTTTTTGTGCAATCCTGGAATGGGAAGATGCAAAATCATATCTTTATCTTACAGGTATTTTTGTCAATTTAAATATAAAGGTGTGGTACCTAGCATATAATAGCTTGTTTTAGTACAGAAGAGACAAATTTCAATCCTATGTTCTCTACTGAGGAGGCTTTCCATTAAATTAAGTGTCAAAAAGCAAACAGAAAATGAAAACAAGTGGATCTTGCCATGGAATAGGAAATTACTACTTCCTGCTGTTGGGCTGCAACCCCAAAGCAGGTGCTTAGTATCTTTGTTGCCTGATTTAGATGTCTATGTCATCACTTTTGGACTCCATTATCATTTGGGTGATCCCTTGCATTTCTAGCTTGTTTCCATTTCTTCCATCGTAATAAATTATTAAAAATCCCCTCTGTGTCTTCATTAAATGGCTTCTATTCAAACTGGCCTCTGTAGGTTAATGAGGGCTCTAAATATGCTTCAAATGGACCTAGAGTTCATAGGTTGTTGGTTTATTATTTTCTTGTGACAGAACACTACTCTAAAAGCTATTTCCCTTCATTTATGTGATGTACTAATCATTATGCAAAATACAGCAGGATGTACTCTCTGAAATTAGAGATATTTCTTCATTTCCAACTATTCATGAATGTGCACATGTATCAAGAACGCTATGGGATTCATTTTGAAGGTATTAGAATCATGAGGTATAGTGGTGAAACAGCTTGCAATCTCATAAGCTCTTATTTCCATTGGAGATAATGGCTTATGAACATGGAAACTCTTGGGACAAAACTGAATATGGAAATGAAACTTAAATTGTGGCAGGAAGGCAAATGTTGTGCCTAGATGTCTGCACATCTTTAGTATAGTACACAAAAATTATGTTAAGTAATCCAACAGTGATAAAGTAAAAGACTACCAAAGCTTCTATCTCTATCAATTGTTTAAGGCAAAATCAATCAATTACACATTCACATATTTTAATATTTAGGGAAATAGGAAATCCTGAAAATAGGATGTATGACACAATTCAGAAGCTGAGATTGTAAGAAAAAATTTCTGAAATCTTAAGTAGTTATATTTTGTCATTGTTTTAATACATTTTATCTACATTTATCAACCCAACTCTTTATATGGTTTTCCAATTATTAATCTTCTTTATTTTGAACAAAACTTATATAATGTGTGGCTATATAAATATAGTTCCTAGAGCCACTCTCTTCCTTTCTAAGTTCTTCTAGAAACTTTCCTATGAAAAAAATTTGTATTTGTTTGCAGCAACTTCAAGACAATATGGACAGCCCTTGCTAAGACTCTTCATGTCTTATGAGTCAGATTTAAGGTTTGTTGATTGTCTAACCTTTAGTTCAGTGAATGACCTGTATCTGTTGATATTGTCTGATACCCTTTCAGTAACCAAAAGGACTAGCATTCTGACAAAATAAGTAAAAATTAAGTCATAGATAGGTCATTGCCATAAAATGGAAATATTTTCAGCTTCTGATACATATTTTTAGGGGAATCAGTGTATTCCTGCATGCTTTAAGTATATCTCAAAGACTCTGATATCATAACTGCTCTATGTGTGCACATAGTTGGCTACAATTTTTTTTTATTTGGGGGGAAGTGGTCAATGTTTTAGCAGCTACCAGTGTCCCAGTCTTGGTGATTACTGTACTTAAAACCACAGGATGAAATCCTTCTGTTGCAGTGTGTGACGTAAGATTCACGTGTTTTAGATTTCCCCAAGTCTCGTGGAGTTTCAGGCTAGACCCTCGAGAGTTCCAAAGAGAACAGCAAGAGGTTGTGTTTCGCAAATGTCAATCTGGCTTTTCCCACACCCCCCTCTCCTTCAATTGGTGGACTGAGTATTCCCTTCCCCTTGCTCCGCCCCGAGGGATAAAAGAGAGATGATGGGCGGAGAAAAGCTCTCTTTCTAGTTAGGTTTCTTGTAGGAACGTTGGTGTCGCTGGGAGTAATTAATAAAATCGGGACCGAAACCTAAGTAGAAGTGCGCATCTTTTCTTCACCTCGTCCGGGATCTGCAAAGAGGTGCTCGGAAGGTAAACGGGCTGGCTTGCTAACTTGCTGGGGAACGCTTTGCGCTTCTTGCTCCTGCTTCGACCGCGGCTTGTCCGGACTTGTCTCGGCCACGTGGACTCAGCTCGCCGCGGGCGCTGAGAATCCAGAGACCGGGGGAAAAACCCCCAAAAAGCGCCTAGCACCCCAATACCTTCTTCATGCATATAATGACTACCTAATATAAAATTTTTGCCAAAATCCATTCAAACAAATATATTTTGGTTGAGTGCTAAAGCAGAGGCTATACATGGATAGATACAGTGATTTTGTGTGTTATGTCTTATGTTTAACACATAAGCACACTAAAGTTTAAATCATTTAAGAACTTACTGTCCTAATATCTAAATTTCAAATAAGCTTCTCTTAGTATGTTTTTTCTCCAATTCTTGTTGGAAAAAACTCTGAACTTTAGCAGAACAGCATAATCTTGTACAGGATATATAGATATCTTCAGATTAATTTTAACATACAGGCCTGAGATTTGCACACTCTGAGCAGTACTGGGACAAAAGGATACGTATGCAAAGAGTTTCCTTCTCTTCCTCTTTTTTCCTCTTTTCTTCTGAATTAGCCTCTGTTCCTGGAACAGCCACCCAATCCCCCCTCTGTACCATAGAACCCTTCTTATTCTGGATCTCTCTTCTTTCCACTACATTTATTTTCACTAATCCCACCTTACCTCAGTTTAAGTGACATAGGTTTGAGTATTCTGTATGTCTCTTTGTCAAAATTCATTAGTGTTACTGTAAATATTGTTCCAGAAAAGGAAAACAAGTTTTTACTTGACAAATGAATGAATGAATGAATAAATAAATAAATAATACAGTGGAAATATATAAAGGAAAATAAGAGGTTGATGTGTAGCTCCTGTAAAATACATCAACACATTGATACTACATAAACTAAATTACAGAATGAAAAAAAATATTCTTTATATTTGGATGTTATATATCTATATAATATATGAATATGTAACATATTGTGCAGCATAGAACAATTTTCTTATATTTAATGAATAGTGTGATATTTGGAATTTAAGCTAACTTGAAACAACATAATACATGAAATTATTATAATGTCTTATACTTTTTCTTATTTAAGCTTATAGAAAGAAAAAATACTTGTATATTCTCCATTACATTTAGACAGTTTGCAGAGCAAGATGTTGTTGCTTTTTCTTGAATAGTATTAATTTGAAGTTTCTCGAAAAGTAAATTGCAGGTGAAATGTAAGAACCTTCTTAACGCTAATCTCATTAGCAGATGAAATCATAAAGATCCTGGAAAGCACTGTTATGATACAGAAGAAATTTCCATTTTGGAACATAGCCAGAGATATACAAAACAGATCTTGAATGAAAGAGTAGTCTTCAAGCAGATTAAAAATCTCTGTGGTTGTAGATTCTTTAGCCAGGACTCTTCGTAACACAAAATATGAAAATTGTTTAGTTTCCAAAAACTGGTTTTGGTCAGAATTTCCATCATTCAGTTCTAATTTGTCATCTTTGTTTAGCCAAAATTGTTTAGAAAATCCTAGGAAGACTAATTAGCCCCTGCATTTCAGACATGGTAACACTTATTCCAGTGTCTAAAGGAGCTGTCTGCAAAAAGTCAATGCTGTGTTATTAGCCTCAAGCAGAATTTTATCCAGTTGTTGATAATCTCCTCATTTGTATTTTGCTGAAAAGGAGATGATAAAGGTTTTGATTAATTGGGTTCGTGTTTAAATAGGACACTGTTTTCTGCTCTTTGCTGTTTACAGATAATTGTATAGCTCTTGTAACTACAGATAATTGTAACCCACTGGTAAAATTCCCTTTCCCCCACAGCTCAGCTGCCTGCTACCTCTAGGACAATATGATTCTGGCGATATTTCCTGCATGTTGCCATTTTGGAGAAATATTCCTGTTATCTAAAGAACTGTTTGTTCACAATGTGTTTAACATTTCTGTATTATTTCTCTATGTTGGAGTTCTCTGATTCTTAGGTAAACTATTATGTTTATGAGGAAAAGAAGTTCATCTTATATATAAAAATAAAGCCAAGAATTTAATGTTAGAATAATTAAAACCTTAATAGTCTCCTAGAATTCTCACTAGTCTAAATCTAACTATTAAAGTAAAACAAAGAATAATAATGCATTTAGACTATTTAGGTACATAAAAGTCTAAAATACAGTAACGCAATTCAAATTGTAATACATCTGCAGTCCTTAGCCAGAAGAAAAGCTATGTTCTTATTTTTTCCCCATTTCAACTTTGGTTCATTTATATAAGTTTGCAAGCATGCAAACTACTCTTTCTTCATGGGTCCACAGGTCCAGCCTACATTAAAATTTACTATATATGGTACCCTTCCATTTATGTTAGACAATATTTCTTTGTTCTATTTCTCACTCCTAAAACCAGTTATGTCTAGATCTATTCATCTCTTCTGTGCGTTTGGTTTTTTTTTTGCACTTAATGCTAGTGAGTCCAGAGGTCTCCAGTGTCAAGCCTGTGTCCCATCTTTTATCAGCTCATGCCTTTACACAAACATACCAAAACCTCAATCTTCTCAAGGCTCACAGCATCATGCATCTCTACACTACATCACTGTGAATGGTAAAGTTATCGTTTTATCTACAACAACCTTTTGTTACTGCTATCTGTAGAAAACTGTGGCTGTTAAATACACAACTAAACGAAAGTAGATTAAAAATTGACGCCTGGTCAGCTGGAGAAATTGCTGTTCTAAATAAGCCAAGTAAAATGAAGTGTTCAAAAGAAGCTCAAAGAGAGTAAGACTGATGAAAAAGAGAAATCCGTTCCTTCTCAGCATTTCCTTGTTTGTTATCCTCCATCTTGGTTTTCTATACAAATGGATTAATAGCAAATTTACAAGGTCTGCAAAAGACCTTGATTCTGCACCTAGTAAAATCCAGCAGGACATTTTTATTTGTCCGTTCTCCCTCCTGTCAGAAAAATAAATAAAATACCCAAAACCATCATAAGTCAATGCTGCAGAGCTACTGGACCTTTTCATCCCAAAGAGATACATTAAGCATGCATGATATATATTTAATCTGGCAATTAATGTTCAGGTTCTGCTCAGACTAGCAATTAACACCAGTCTAAACCCTTACAAAATTCTAAACACTCCTCTCTAGTTTCCTTACCAGTTATCACAATATGTGCCACAACATTAAATATTATAGGCTCAGTGGCAAATAAACATTTTTGAAGCAAGCCTATATTTGTTTACTTGTTTATAATACATGATATCATAACAACTGACCACATCGGACATTTTGAAATATTTAATATCAATATTTGTCTACAACTTCACCTTTTCATTCTCCTACATTTGTTCATTTTTGAAATGTAAATCAACAACTGAAGATTGATGTGACATTATCATACCTTAGTACTCAGGAATGATCTCACTCAGTACACACTTAGTAATCAGGAATGATTTTATCAATCTTTGAAACAATGTAAAATTGGCCACCAAACCTGGCTAATATAGTTTCTTGAAAGAATAAACATAGAAACAATAACATATTTGACAATGAACAATATACTTATTGAACTTATAGTTAGAAATTTAAAACCAAGACTCTTAATAAATGTCATATATTAAAACATGTAAAAAGTAGCTTCCATTCTCTTTTGTGTAAATACAACCTTTAAGAATAGGCATACTTGAATTTTACTAAGCTCACAATCATGTGATTTTAAACCAGAATTACTGGCATGAAGTTGTGTTTTACAATGCATATTTTAAACTCAAAATTTATGGCAAACTGTAGCCCAAAGAATTATTACTGGTACCTATAAAACCCTGACTGCATTTTATTGGCACTGCCTTCTTGTTTACAGTAAAGACTGGGTAAATTGCACAAAGACATTTCTGTACTTGCAGTAGATAAGTTTTTTAATAGCTCTTCAGCATTTGGATGTAAAGGAATGTAATCCATGGGAGTCTTTGCATTAGTATCTGAACTGTTATTTACAACGTGAGTTGTAGATTCCATTTGTACATCAGGACAGCCACATTCTTCTGATTAAATTTTCCAGCTTCCACCATGACTTGATAATTTCTCAGCTTTTTCAGTATTTGAAAGATTTTCAATACTTGAGAGTTCAGTCAAGCGTTAAGGAGAAATATTTGACACATTTCATACACATACTGTTGCAATTAATTATTATAGGTAAGTTTAGTCTTACAATATCTTTTTCAGTCAAATAATTTAAAATATAATGAGGAGGCTTGCTTCATTGTATTTGGACCTGTAAGAGAGGCTACTTTGAAAGATACTTTATCACTAATCACTAATATGTATTTTAGTCTTTTACAACTAATTTACAGCACAAAATAGATCTTATCCTATAAAGGTAGGTATTTCTAGTCCAAAAATATTTTGATTTTAAAGCTATACAGACAAAAAATGAAAAAAGTTTTAGGAAAACTACTTTGAAGAAGGATTTATCCTGTTTGTTTGTGGTTCATGACTAAATCACTTGAAATGCTTCTAATGCTATTTTTCATTTCCCTTAAGGAAACAAGACCATAATATACCTCAGTGGTGCAAGGTGGAAATGAAATATTAGTGATAGGAAATTGAACAGAGTGTTACAAACAGCTCTTGTGGCTGATCAAAAGGCTTCTATTTTTTTGAATTATTACAGTGAAATAGAAGATTGGATTTTAGATGCATAGATTTTTCTTTTTAATTCATGTTCTGTGAAGAAAAGAAGGTAGTGATAGTGCCTGATATAATTGACAGATGTCTATAGAATATAGTGGGGTAGGAACACTCTGTTCAACATTTACAGAATGTCTGTTTTTTAAAAGAACAGAGAAGATGCTAGCAAACCTCACGGCTTATCTAGCTTTTCATTTTCAGCCCTCATCCTTAATTTGGTGAAAACCATGGAATACAGACATGGGCATTTTGTGAGCAGCAGCAAGCAATGGTACAGGGTGAGTTGGGTGAGACCGGGCAAAAGAGGTTGTAAACTCATGGCCAATCATCTGTTAATTACTTTCTTAGCTCATGTCTGCAACCTGCTAATTCTTCCTGAAAAATACACACTTACAAGCTCTTATCTTGCTAGAGCGCATATTTAGTGCAGTTATGACACAAAAACTGCTATGCTTAAAATAAAATAAGTTAAAATCCATCACAATTCAACATTTGCAATCTATTTTCAACTCTGGGAATATTTAAAAGTACTTAGTCTCTGATTGGACCCTTCATCCTTTAATATGGATTTCTTCCCTGAACACTTTTTGTTTCATTAATAAATATATTTTTCCTGTATACTTTTTATTCTGTTTACATTACTTTTCACTGCAGTTTAATATTGGAACCATCACATTTTATAGCCCCATAAAGTTATAAAGGCTATACCAATTTCTAGCACAATATTTTCTATGGAAATTATGAAGATTTTTCATTAAGTAAGTCTTCCAAAAAGAGCTTATAGTGCTGCTCTCCACAGACAGTAATAATAGCAATAATGTTTATTTAGCACCTATCATCTAAGATTGGCAAATATTTTGCATGAAGTCCTAGCTCTGCGTTTGCTTTAGAGTATGCCACTGCATTTTGTCTCAGCAGGAAAAAGAAGGAAAATCAGAGTATTGCTTTTATAGATTCTCTTCCTATTGTGAGAACATAAACTATAACCCCTTTGCTGAAATTTGGTCATCAGCCATATCAGGCATAATATTTTAAAAAATAATAAAAATAGTTGGGGATGGCACAAAATACTGACACACATCACCCTTTACCTGCAGATCTTTTGGGACCCACATGCATTTTTCTTCTCAATTATTTCGGTCTTCATTTTGCTTTAAGGGAAATTAATATTTTTTCTACTTTTCTGAGAGGAAAATTAAATTGAAAGAATTAAGGTGATCATGCAGATATATATCAAAAGTAAGGGTAGGTTTGATATAAAATATGCTGTTCCAAATTAATAGTTTTTCTTTTTTATTATTTGATCAGTATTTTTAGAGTATAAATCATTTAACCTTGGTGCATATTTCAAAGGCATACATCCACACAATTTGGTATCAATACATATGTTTTTCTGCATACAGCAGGGAATTTGAAATAATTTGATTATCAGAAAAATATTACAAAAATAGTCTATTTCCTCTTAGAACAGCTTTCCTAATTTTCTTCACAGACACAGTTATTCACAGTTATTTGTTAATATTTTTTTCTCTTCCAATCAAGTAAAAAATTATTCACTTGCAGGGAAAACCCAATAGGACCTTGTTTTTTCATGTTATTTTGGAACGGTTGGGTTAAAAGAGTTTATATTTTAGCAGCTTTAATCTAGTAAGCCCCAGTGTTCAATTTTCTAAAGGCAGAGATTTGAAAAGAAACCTCATCCAGTACTTGTAATATTACCTGAAAGCTCAAGTGAATTTTCAAACTCACAAGACACAGCTCAAGTTTGTCCTGCAAACCAAAAGCTCTTAAACATACCAAGAATATGGTTGCTGACTCAAAATGGAAAAAATTTAATCTTTTTGTAGCATGTAAATAGGAATGCAGTGCTAAAGTATCCAGAAGAACCGCTTCAAGCTGTTGTAGTCATAACAATAGCCATGGAAATGTCACTCTTCTAGCATTTAACTTTGAAAATTAGAAATTATAGTCTCTTCTTTGAAAGAAAGAACTGTATTATAAGATTGTTATTTTATATATTTAACATAGATAAATGACAAATAAAATCCATATTTATTAATCAATCGATGCTGTTCCAAGCATATATGAGTTTTCCCCTCTCACTTGGTGTTTTATTACAGAATTGTAGAGAAATTATTTCAAAAGCATTTTTATTGCAGAGTTATTGTGTGAATATTCCATTTATTTCACTTAATGTCAGGACGATTTTGGTTTTTAAATAAAAAGGTAAATATAGGACATGGACTCAATAATTAGTGTCATCTTGTCACCATAGTTGTCAAGACCATTTTCCTATTTACCTGACATATTACTGCCTCACATTTTAGTCTCTGGTTACTTGTCTGTTTTCCCACTACAGCATCAGAGCCCAGTAAACACGGCAGTGCCATGATCTGTAATGGCTTGGTACCAAGTAGCACCACAGAATTCAAGCCTGTCTGAACTTCCATAGAAACAGTTTTAGCTTGCAATACCAATTATCCACTGACCTATTGTCTGTTCTGATTTAGATTTTTCTTTATTTGGTAAAATATGCATCTATTGTTATGTATACCAATACAATAAGAAGTTACTGGCTAGAATGAAATACCTATGGCTCTAATATAAAATGCATGTAGAAAAATGCATGCATTGTCAGATAAAAGAAGCCTCTACTACTATCATGTGCAGTATGATGGTAGAGGTGACCACTCCAAAATGTACACTCTCTCAAGTGTTTATTATTGGCTCACTAACCTTTCTTCCATAAAATCCTTCCTTACAAGCCATAGAAGGTACACAAGAATTGTATGAGCCAGGAAGAAGATGGATTTCCTCATTTTCTGGTTTTGTTTTTTAATTGCAAATATATCACATAAAAAATGCTTTTTATGCCTTTCTGCCATCTGGATTGCCCACCAGTTGTATTAATCATAAGAAAGAATGCTGTTTGTCAGTGGTTCTTTCCAAAGCCTTCCATGAATGTGCAATAAAGATGTGGCATCCCTCTATACACCTTCGTATCTGTTTACTGTGTTCCACAGGCCCTTCTTACCTGTAACCTGTGTTCTCCATTACAATGCTGTGCAAACTACTACACTTTTGACATTTTTATAATTACAAGGGTGTTTTTCAGGAAAAGTATTTCAAATACATATAGAAATAAAATGGGAAATCGATTTACCTTTGCAAATCTACCTATTACATTATAAGCTTTTCAATAAAGGAGTAAATCTGCATTATTGTGCACCAGTATGAAGACATAATCCTCATAAAAGCCTCTATTCTCTGTAGTTATAATAATTCAAGGTTATAAGAACTAAACAGTTTTTCCTCTTTTACAGGTTTTTTATAATATTAATAATTAATTTTTTTTTTTACAGAATGCCCTCTCTACCCCCAAAAAGAAAAAAAAACTGATTAATGTTCCTCTTAGATCAGGCAACAGAAAGTGAATAAGAGAAAAGTTAGTTTTATGGCATTATTATGCACTGGATTTTTGATGGCTAGACACTGGTTGATCTGCTCGTCCATTTTCAATGTCTTTGCCCTCTATTATCTTCATTTGCTTTCGTCTTATGAATAGATTTCTATTTCTTATAAAAACTTAGATTTAACAAAGTTTAATGAACCTAGAATTTAAACAGGGGTACATTTTCCTGTAAGGCTGCAAGCTAGTGGCTAGACGAGCCTATGGACTAGCAGCCACACTTTTTTTCTGGGATGTCTATGCACTTCATCACGCAGCTATTACCTTTGATTTACGTTTATTCAGGCATGAAGTAGCTCCAGCTACATTTCCTTATATCTCTGCAAGGTATTAGATTCCTGAAAATCCTGCCTCTATGTAGTAGTTGTATTGATTTAAGAAATGGCATGTGTTAAATCAAACCCAGAGGCTACAGCTAGTTGCTGTGTCTTCATAGAGAACTGGAGGAGAGCAGTTAAGTAGTAAATACTCTAAGCACTTCATTGCCCATATGCTGGGCCTCTCTAGAATACTATGCATGCTTTTTAGGAAAAGATGGACACAGAGAGAGGATGTGTGTGAACCACTGTTCAGGCTACCGAGATTCTGTGTCCCCAGGTATGGGGCTCCTGAGAAAACCCTGATGGAGAGAAGAGGGAGAAAAGAACTCTTGCTTTCTGAGGCAATCACAGACACAGCTTCACCTCTTCACCTCCTCAAGCTTTTGCCATCTGCAGTGCCCTGGCTGCCTCGTATCAGTCTCGTCACAAATGGACAAAGTCAAACAAAACTTCCATTTCCGACAGTCATGCTCAGCTGCAAAAGAGACACCTTTCATCACCCGCTGGATGTGTGCCTACAAGTACCAGTGTAGCTTTCGACCAAAAAACTCTTTCTGTCACAACATATTTGAGCTTTAAAAATCTTAGACATTCTTCACAACATTTAGACCTGCCATACAGACCTTACAATTAGCCCTTTCTTTTTGAGTAAATGAAACTGTATCTTAACTAATCTACTTCAGGTGAATGTGTTAGTCTCATGAGAAATAGAAGAGGAAAAGCTGAAAAGCATATTATGGAAAAAATAAATCATATCATGCCAGAGTGTCATTGTCCTGCTCCTCAGCCATTTTTCACTATCTTCTAGTGTCATTGTAACCTTCTGTGCAAGGTTAAATGTCAGAGTGTGGTTTTATCAAAATAGTAACCTTTCTCACATGTGAAAATTACTATACCATGGACTATACCATATTTCCTGGAGAGATTTGTTACAGAGACATGTTAGTACACTAAAAAGAAGACATGTTAGCACGCTAAAAAGAAAAGCTGAACTGATTTATATATTCGAATTAAGATGTGTCAATCATATGAAATTGTGTAAGTATCAGCATACACTCAGGCCAGAAATTATTTCTGTCAATATCCCAGGTTTTACCTGGTTTTGCATATGATCGTTGTATATAAATTTATGTTTTAAATGACATCAAATTTAGTTTAGCAAGCCAAAAATAATAAATTAGATTATTTTACTTTGATTGACCCTGAAATAATGCATATAAACAATAAAGTACTGGCAGAGGTGATTAGTATGGAGAACAGAGTGATGAGGATTTCCATGAAATGAGAATAGAAGGAGCTATCCAAAATACACAAGCAGATTGAAGTGATCAAAAGAGCTTATAATATTTTCTAGCAAACAAAATAATTACACCAGAAAGGGCCAGTGCAAGTCTCAGACATCTTTGAAAGGTGCTCCTAAGCAAAGTCTTGTAAGGAATGTCATGCCACAGAACAAATAGAAGGCAACAATGTCCTATTTTGACATTAGTATGTTACATATTTGCCTCCACATACAGTTTTATTCCATCCTCTCTTTCTCTCTGTCTTACAGGGATGTTTTTGGTCACTCTTATTTGCCTGCTGTCCCTTCATAAACTTCTGTAGCTAAGTACAGAAATATGAAGACCTAGAAAAATCTTTATTTTTCAAATTTAATTTCCCTGGATAAGGGCCTGATAAGGGCCTTAATCCATTTCTTTATATATTTTATTTTCATGAAATCTTTCATTTTTTAATGATTTCTTTTCAAATTTTCTTTTGTTCTGGAAACATTTAGACCACCAGATTAGAATTAGACAGCAATGTATATATCCATTATAGAATCTTCAAAGGTAGTGTCAAACACAATCAAAAGGAGCTCTTTTATTCCACTAAATTTTACATTAATAAGAAGCCTTTCTAGAAGGGAAGAAGTAAATGATGTATTTATTTCTGTATGTCAAATGTTATATGTCAGTGTGGGGTGGAGGTATTCTTTGGAAATTCCACATTCTCAGATGGGAAGAGACTGATTTG
This sequence comes from Anthoscopus minutus, assembly GCA_013399455.1. NCBI lineage: Eukaryota > Metazoa > Chordata > Aves > Passeriformes > Paridae > Anthoscopus > Anthoscopus minutus. The sequence goes on along the minus strand of VWYI01025812.1, from coordinate 23,871 downwards.
TGCTTCTCTTACTCTCCCCACTGCAGTGAAAGAGTGAATACAGAATTTCTCCTTTACCACTCCTCTAGCCAATGTGGTCTTTCTCCACCTACATTTCTGGTTAGTGAGTGCTCTATTCATCCATTCTGTTATTTTTGTTCTTTATATATCTTCCCAACTATTGATTTTAGCTAATACTTGCACAGATTGTTAAAACTTGGAGAGTTGATTTATTTAGCTCTTTATAAAATGTTCCAGACAATGCAATATGTATCACTTTACCTTTCCATTATACTGGAATACAGTTGTTGTCAGCAACTGAAAGAATAAACAAAATGGATGTTTTACTAGGAAATTTCAAACACCAAACATAATACAATTTTAATATAATTATTTTTTCTGAATGTTCATTTACATAGAATAATTATTCAAAATAAAAGAAAATAGAAACTCGATTAAATCCAGGAATCATTTCCTGGTGTCTAGTTTTCTAGCTTTTTATTTTATGATTTTACCCAATTAAATTTATTGCTACCATTTTTTTCCTTCCTAAATCCTCTTTTTGCCTTTGGATTGGGCAACCTTTATACAGACACAGTGCTCTCACAGCCCTTTTCTGTTGCCATATGGCCAAGCTATACAGAGTGGAATTTGGCTTTTACACTTTCTATTCTTAAAATATTCTGCTTCATCCTTTGTTCATTCTTGCTATTCCACTTTGAAATTAATTTCATTTATTCATTTAATTTCCTAGTAAACCGATGACCAAGACTGAGTGCAATGTTCCAGGCTTAGTTGCAGGAGTGTTATTCTGTGAATGATGATTATTTCCTCAGACTTTGACGCCTCTTTGCATGAAGCCCAAGAGCTCATTGGCCTCCCTTAATGCCCTCTCACTGTATAGATTCATGCCTAATTTTCTGCCCATTACCACCTCCATGGTTCTTTAAGCATTGCTGCTTTCCAGGTTTCTCTCTCCTTCTCCATAGATTTGGCTTACTTTTCTTCATATGACATTAGATACCCTTTTCCCAAATTGAATCTCATTTTGCTCATATGTCTATGTTTCTAAGATTGCTTGGTCTCTTATTAATTTGTGGCATCAGTAGTGTTTACAGCACCTCCCAATTTAGTATGATACCTGAATTTCATTACCTTGTTGTTTACTCACACTTTCAAATCATTAATGAGGTTGTCAGATAAACCTCTAGAACTAACACTAGTCCCTTCAGCATTATCAGAGATCTCTGCTACAACTTGATACATGGTTGTGCATCATTAGAATCCTTCAGGCACTTTTCAGTTTGTATGACAGTGTCCCTATCCAAGCAATTTTTAATTAATTTTGAAAGAGATTTTGAGAAATAATATATATTGTTTGTTTGTTTTTTGTCTCAAATGAGATCCATGCAAAAATAGGTTTTGTTCTCTATTTTCCTTATTTTTGTACAAAAAATAAAATTTCATCATCAACAAACCTATTTTTTCCCTAAAAAATTCATTCTCCTAGTTCCTAATGATTCCATTATCTTCTAGCTATTCAATGGCCATTTTGCACCTGACAATTATTTCCTTTATTCATTCAAGTTGAAATTTAGGCTTATGATCTGATAGGTTCAGGATTAATCACAATTCTATTGTTTGCTTGGTTTTTTGCTAGTATTTCAGGAATGTTCTGGTTCTCTCTGAATTTGACAGCAAAATAATAACAAACCAGGCATTCTCTTCCTCTGTTGTCATTCCTTAAAATGCACATCTGCTACAATTGAATTGTCTGTTACAGTATTTCCAAGGCTTCTTTCACTGCCCCCTTTGTCACTAACTTCATGTATGAGTTGTTTTGAAATTTCCTAGCCTATTTTATCTCTTTCTTAATTGGTAAAAAATTAATCTACAATTTGCATCACAAAGTTCCCCCATCTACTCTGGTCCCTTATTAGGAGCGACGGTGGGGGGTGTATTCTTCCAATCATATTTGATTGCTTTCTCTGTAACTGGTGTTTTTAACCAGATTTCTTTGCACTTACAGTTCCCCAGGAGTATAGATTCATAGATTATAAAGCTACAAGGGACCATTATGGTCATATACTCTGACCTTCTGCACAGTACATAACAGCAGTGGTTAGGAGAACCTTCAAACCACCTACTGTGAAGGCAAAGAGACACATAAAATGCTTAGAGGTAAAATGTCCTCATTTGTCTCTATTCAGATTCTCCTGGTATACTCATCACAGTAATATCTCCTGAAGATTCAGGGGAATGTCTGCAGGAACACACCTAGTATGATATATGCCTCTCTGAGGATCAGCTTGGTGGGGGACTTGGTTTATTAAAGCACTGCACCTATATCCCTAGGTGTTAAAAAAAAGTTGCACAAAAACCTACAAAAAACATAGACTTCACAGGAATATTTATAAAGATTAGGAAAACACTTCACCCTGCGGATCAAAAGGCTAAAGAGTTCTTTCTCCTCTCCCCAGCATAGCGATCACGGTAGGTTGTGTTCTGTTTAAATGCTTGATACACATTGAGAACCATCAGGGATGTACAGAATTCCCTAGTTCTTTTAGGATAAGCAATTATCAGGTAATGACAGTTAGATATGGGAATGATGAAAGATTCAATTAAATTACTGATGCACTGCAGGATCTCACATCAGATCCTAAATTATATTTCCATTGGCAGTTTGGGTACTGGCTGTGGTGGCATGCCATAAACCCAGCACATTATGTCCTGATAACAGCACCATAAAAGAGATTCACTACTACTCTTACCCTCACTATTCACCAGAGTACATTTGTGGCAACCTTCCAATAAGCCTGCAAACTTTTCTGTTTCTTTCCCAGTTTATGATGTTCATTTAAAGATTCTGAAAAATCACTGTTTTATAAATACATGAAAAATACAGATATATGTTGTGTACAGCTATCTCCTTCTGCACTTACATTTGTATATGCAATCCACCAATTTAATTTGGGTGTGTTTTATTCCTTCTGCCTGAGCATCTAAAGACCTAGGAGATAGCCAATTAAAAGTAGTATTTAAAAAAAAAACAAACTTGTTACATACATTGCACTGCATACTCATGCACTTTGTGGGAAAGCAAGAGAAAAATAGGGAGTATCCACTTGTTATCTTTTTCCACAACTTCTTACAGACTTAAGGAATTTCTAATGGAAGTTTTTGAATGACAGTCAGGGCTAGAACACAGTTTGTTGTGAAGTGGCTTTTATTGCTATTTCAGAAAAAAACTGATAACTTCACTATCCCCAAAGCATAGGCTTTTGAAGTTTTAAATGAATATCTAGCGACCTCACTTCTTCCCAAAAGAGCTTGATTGTACTTCTCACTGCATTTTTTGACTCAAAAACTCATTACTTGTCTCAATACACCTTAGAAAATTTCCTCCAACAATTCTGGCTAAATTTAAAAAATAAAAAAATTCTAAATATCCACTATGAAGAGAATTAGCTGGAGATCTATAACATATTTATATAATAAAATAAAAAGGTGGCTTATTAACTATCTATACATAGTGCTTGCTGTATTATTTGTTTTGTAGAGAACATATCTCCAATAGGACCACAATTCATCTGGCTGTCCATATCTCATTTTATTATATGCTAGACATGTATAGCATCTTTTCAACAGTACCAAATTTCATTTTAAAATAAAATTCTCAAATAATTGGAGGTAAAAAAATTAGAGTGCTTGCATTAAGGTGATGTTGGATGCTTGCAATGTGAATAAAACCTATGAAAAAATTAAAAATTGAAACAGTATACTTGGGTCCCTCTTTTTAAATCTTCCCCGCTTACTGAAAATATGAAACTGAAGGAAACACATACCTTTCAGCTTGAAGATTACCTGTTGTCTTTCATTTGGCATTAGAATAGTTTGTATAGGCACAAAAACCAACTTGAATAATGCGTGGAAACCACTTAATATTTACTTGACACCAAGTAGTGTTTCTGCCAACTCTATCTAGGAATGATCTAGCCAGAGGTCAGAGACTAAGCACTGACAAACTAAAACCAATCACAAGAAAGCCCCACATTTTTGACCCTGAAACACAAAAACATTTGCATAAATTCATCGTGACAAATGTAGTGATTAAACCAAATTGCTTCTCCATTCTCAGAGATGAATCTCTGTCCTGATGAAAATGCAGAGTAATCCAGTGAGCCTTATAGTTGGAACAGCATCAAAAGAATTACAATAGCGTTAAAATTCACTTGGAACCACTAATATTCCAAACCCTTAAAATAATCAATAATAAATGGAGTAGGAAGAGTTGGACATTGTGGGAAAAAAATAGAATTAAAAGAGGAATCATGGTCTTTTGTTTCATGCTGAGGAACACTATGCACCCAGCTGACTGTCTGATGTTTTATGTCTATAATATTTTGGTAAACACAAGATACTATCTCACCATGTCAACATCTGCATGTTTAAGAGCAAATAAATGTTTCAGATTAGATTCCAATGAATCTGAGCATCTGTAAATACTGGTAGTTGTGCTCTCAATTATGTGCTCATAGCTTCATGCTTAGCTTGAAGATTTGTATGTCTGGGCGTGGACCACCGATTCTTACAGCAGTATCTGATCTTATCTTCTTGAACTGGATTTCACTCTGGACTTCTAAAGCAATAACAAAAGATGGAAAAGTATTCAAAATCCTCCTTAGAAACAGATTAGTTTTAAGTTGAAGTCCTGTGAAAAGACATTAAAATACTTTAGCTGTATCAAGATGATTATCAGATAAAAAAGGCATTACAATGGGAATGAGAAGGCTAGTTGCAAGAACAAATTAATAAAACACAGCATATATTACCAGTGGACAGAATTGAATCACATCAGTGATAAAAAAAATCAGTTAAAAGCTTCCATGTTCACAATATTTATGCTTCTTTCTCTGAATTGGAAAGGAAAAAAAAAGGAAAAAGTTACAGTTTTCTGGAAGAAATTATAAGGTAATAAGAAAAAAGTAATTCTAATCCCTTCAGCAGAAACAGTCACTGCCTATCTTGCCCTCCGTTTTCATGGAGTGAGTGCACCTGCATTGTCCAGGACCTGGAAATGAAAAAGGAAATCAGAGCTGATCTATGTCTATGGTAAAGGGTTTAGCAATCGAGAGTTTAGGAAATTATGGTGTTTAGGGCTGCAATACACTGGCTGGGGACTTGTAGAAACTACAAACATCAAGGTTCCTGAAACGATTTTAAGACTAAGGGTCTTTTAAGAACTCACGCTGCTCTGATCTACTCTTGGTGAGAGTTTTGAATTAAGTAGGAGACTGAACTTGATGATCTCTGGTGCTCCCTTCCTAGCAGCAGTTCTATGATTCTGCGTCAAATTGTACCATCTGATTTTATTTTGGTTTCTTAGGTAGTAAAAAATATATATTGCTTCCTTCATCTAAAAGGAGCAGGAGTCAGCACCATCTTCAAAAGACACTTTTCCATGGTATTTTACTTATTACACTGAAGTCTGCCAGCTGTAATAGAGCCCTAAATAAGCATTGTTTTTAATTTAGATACCCAGATTCATGTAAAATCCCCCTGATTTAGGGTCAGACTCCACCTGTCCACTATCAGAGAAGTTTTAAAATTTCTGGATGACTGGGAGCAGTACTGTCAAGGCACAGGACTACCACTGAAGTGTGCAAAAAGTGTTCACTGAGCATCGGTGAACAAATCAGAGGTAACAATGCGCAATCCACCTGGCCTCCTGCAACCCACATAGGTTACATCTTCACTTTTCCAGCAATAGCTTTTCCAGATATCTCACAGGCCTAGAAAACCAGTTTGGAGATGGAAGGAAGTGCTTTGTTTAATTGTTCTCAAAGCAGAGATGGAGGTCACCCATATGACATAGAAAAGCTTCACAAGATTTAAAGAGAACAAGGGACAATTAAAGCTACTCTGGCATCCCCATCTCTAGACTGCAAGTCCTGCAGTCTAACTAGCAGGATCCCAAATATTTATCTTAAATGCAAATGTTTTAAAAAATGTGAAATTGAAAGGTGAGTTCTGGAATATGCACACATACTGGATATATGTTTGCATATGTAGTGTGGCGCAGGCTTTGCAAAAAAATTCCTAGTGATCACTGCAAAATCAGATTAGTGTCTCTGTTTTTGTTTCTCTGTGATCATTTATAATCCATGCCTAAAATCATGCTATGAATATTCACTTTTCTGTCCCCATTTGTTCCCAAATTTTTTAACCATTTTTTAGAGACTGGTATTTTAAAACTGTGTCCTTTTGCTTTATTTCTCCGTGCTCCATCTCAATTGCATCTGGCTTCATCAACTGAGCATATAAAGGAAGGAAAATGTGCCAAATACTGCACATTTGATATATGAAGTGTACCTATTGACCTTTGACTGGAATGGATATTTTAATCTCACACTTGAAAATTACCCTTCAAAAGACTTGACTCCAAATTGCCAACATGATATGTCATCTTCTAATCTGATGTGACTGGAATGATAACATTTGCTTTGATGTGCAATGTAATCCACTTCGACTGATCAGACGCAACCTGCCATAGCGCTGCAAAGGGCAATGAATCATGCTCAGAAATTAAAATTATCCTATTTTTTGGAAATCAGAGTGAAAGTGGTCTACCTGTAGTTTACAGATCTGGGGATTTTTCAAGGGCATTTTAACCCATCAGTGATAACTGTTTGATATAAATTATTTGTTTTCATTGTCTCTTGAGTCTGATTCTAGCTTTTGCTATAGCATCTGCATTTTTCAGTCAAGAAGTAGCCTTTTTAAACTACCACAGAATTTCTAGCAGCTGGATTTAAATTGTACTAGAATATTCAGCTCGGAAAGAATGCAGTTTGCAGCTTTTAAACTCAAGCAGCTTACAATAGTTGCTTCCATTATCAAGGCAGGAAGTACTTTTTTGTGGTCTGAGATGCAGCACCTGGTGCAGAAGAAAGTAGAACCCAGCAGCACAAGAAATCAGCAGCTGTTTATCTTTTCTCTCCTGTGATTTCAGATTAGATCACTTTTGGGGAAGATTTTACAGTGTCTCCCTGTGTGACCTCATAAAATGACTTACAATCTGCAAGGCAAGCTTCACCCACAGAGTCAGGGGCAAGTCTTTCTAGTCCTCTGAAAAAGACAGAACACTATACTTATAAACCAGTGGAAGGATAGGTAAAAGTGTGTGATGGCTACCAGAGTGAAGGAGATGGACCAAACCAAAATGGGATCCTCTTTCCTTTTAACCAAGGCAGCTGTTACCAATGAGCCTGTGACACACAATTTGCTTAATTATTTGAAGTGTGAGAATTTCCTGTAATGCCAGGTTGGCAGTAAGGTCTGGTGATACACAGAGTGGCAACAGTCACTGTTGCTCACGATGCATTCAGCAGGCCAGGGCATTGAACAGTGCGAAGCAATGCTCTCTGTAAGTATGGGGTTAAAGATGGGGCACACTGATGTGTCCAGTCATGACATGTATCCACAAAGAACCTCACACAAGAATAATATTTTCTTCTCTAATGGCTGTTTTTTTGACCTAGTCAAATAGGCTATCAAACATGTTTTCTGTGGGAAAGAAGTACAGACAATCTGAAATAGAAAATGGCAAATTTTAAGTATAGATGGCAAGCGGAGTCTTCAATTTTCTTTACAAACTCAAATATTTAATCTTAATTCTTTAATTTCTGGCCAAAGGGCCTTAGTTGAACTTGTCCGTAGTTCATCCAGGTCTGGTTTGATTCTGCTCCACTGGGATTAGAAATTCAGGAAGGGGAACATAGGTGCTACTTGAAGACAATGTTCCTGTTCTTGCAGAGACAAAGTGTTTAAAGGTATTGAAGGTCGAGCTTCTGATGCAATATGGTTTACAACAGTATTTTTTGATGTGGGGGTGTTGTGGGTTTAGAACTAGCTAAACTCACCAGTGCACTTATTCATTTTTTGTTGTGAGATATGATTTTAGGAGAAAGGAAAACAGGCTCAAACTTAAAGACTATAAAATAATAGGGAAAAAAAAAAAGGAAAATCAGAATGAAACTTCCAGAACACTTCCCTGCCCACTTCTTTTCTTTCCCACCTGACAACATAAAAACAAAACCTGGGATTTTTAAAATCAGTTATCACTTCTACAATCATCTTTCCTCAATTCTCATAGGGCGAGAAGTTTTCTTTCTCAACACCCTGGAGATATGTCCACAAGAACACAGTCTTCTTGTGGCTTTGTATCTTCACAAACAGCAGTTGCCCGGTTTAGAAAAACTCTGTCATTGTGAAATTCCTCCCATTTTCACAATTGAGTCAATGGGTCATTGTCAACTTATGGGGTATCACTTTTTAAGGATGACATCTTCAAAGGAAAAGACTCTCTTCACCAATTTGTACAATCATCTTCATCTCCAAAACCAGAAATCTCTTCTTTACTCCCATCTCTGTCTCTCTGCTCAAACTCCTCAGAGCGTCACTGCTTCTTCAACATCTGCTGCCTCTGCTCAAGTCCACATTTGAACACTTCACTATCCCCTCATACTTGTTTTCTCTCATGAATTAAAGGAAATGCTGTAGTTATTATAGTGCATCTCCATGGTATTACCAAAAGAACTTTCAGTCCCAATACTAGGAAGTCTCCTCATTCCCCTTCTCCTCATTCTGATACTTAAACTCTTTCTTAACTGACCCTGGTGTTCTCATGTTGTCACTGTGCTTTTCTCTCACCCAAGGGAAGAATCGTGCAGGTCTCATCTGTGCACTGTCAGGGTTAACATTTCACCCAGGCCGGGCAGTGGCTGAAGCAGTCACGGTGATGGACTGGATTGCAGCCAAGCCAGGCTCTGTCTCCCTGCTCAGCACCTGCTGGGGGGCCTGCTTGTGGAAAGGGGGGAGAGAGGAGGAGAGGGCCTGTCCTGGCCCAGAGCCTGGAAGATCCTGGCTTGGCACGGGGGTGATTGGAGGCAGGGCCTGGACCTCGCTCCGGCTGGAGGGGCCCCCCTGGCCTCCCATCCTGCCCGGGAGCTGCTGGGGCCCGGCCTGGCCTGGCCAGGCCACGCTCCAGCGCTGGAGCAAGGCCAGGCCTCTTCCACCCACGCTTTGATACCTTCAGAAGCCGGAAGCCGAAAAAGCAGTTCGGAGTTTCCCGGGATTTAAAATGGGATATTCACGGGGGGTGGATCCAGATTCTCAATGGTTTACACAGCTGTCAGTTCTCAGAACTGGACAGCTATTGGCCCTCTCTGAACAGAGAGAGGCTCCCAAGAGCCTCTCTCAGGAAAACTATTTCGGAAAATGCCTCCCTTCCTTCCTCCTTAACATTAACTAATATCAGATTAGCACAGAGGGCATTCAAAAGGTCATGATAGTTACAGAGAAAATAGTTTTCTGATTTAAACATTTTCATTAAATCCCTGAACATATAAATAACATTACTTTAAAAAAAGTTAAAAAGAAAAAGGAACTGCATTTGATAAAGGTAGTCCCCTGGCAGGCAAAAATTAACCCTAATTTTTAGGGTTAATGTTGATGTCAGAACACACCTAGAACAATTAGTTTTATTTGTCAGCTCACTTTCCAGAAATGTAATTAATAAAAATGATTCTCCTTTTGATTCAAATTTCTAATATGATATGTCATTTTTTAATGTGAGGTGACTAAAATGATAACACATACTCCCTTGATAGTATGCACAGTCTGGTGTGATTGATTAGATTCAAAATGCCATACCACAATATAGGCCAATGCCTTTCACCTGAAAATTTAACCTAATCTATTTTTCTGGAAAGATGCAATGAAAGAGAAAATCTGTGTCTCACCTTGCTGAATTGCTGAAGATTTTAGGGTTCTATTATTGCTATTATCTTTTGACAGAAGAAGTGGTAGGCACTCATATACTCATATATCCAAGGAAAAAATGATGTTCCTTTTTCCTAACTTGTACTGAAAAGCAAATTGAAAATCCTTTTCCTCAAGTGCCCTTTCCACAAAGTCATCCTTACATGTGTATCCTTGCTGGATGACACCCAAGCTGTCTCCCCGCTGCAATTCATTCTAATTCATCAATATTTATCCTGACCATGTTGTGCTTGCAATTGCAAGTGCAGTTTTAATGCTGTGGTTGTCACTGGACCAAACAGTAAATAGACATTGCAGTTTAACATATGCATATGGAATGAGTGTATTCTCACTGCTGTCTTGTACTCAGAATTTTGAACTGACATTTTTGTTACTCCTAATACCATTAGTGTTAATGGAAAAACACCAAAATGTCAAATAATTTTCTATAAACATGTACTAATACCAGATGTCTAGGAATGGGAATGAAGAAGTTAACTCTGTGGTTTTTATTGGATTTCTGACTTTACATTTCCATTTTTATAGATCAGGAGTAAATATATAAGAATCAACCCATAAACCTTGAGACATTCCCTAAGACCTGGTAAGATTTTGATAAGAACAAGTCTTTTAATTCTCATAGATTTCTTCCCTCGTTTCCACAGAAATTCCTATGCCTTTACACCTACTCTGTAGCATAGGGGAACAGAGAAAGCAACCAATACACCTTTTTAATGAAATTTAAGTACTCAGTCCATGCAGATTTGCCTGGTTACACCCAGAAAATACGATCAGAACCTTTCTTAAGGCCTATTAAAGGCCCTTAAAAGATTCTATTTTTAAAGACTTTACAGTGGAACTTACCTATAAGGTGATGTTATGACCAGAACAAATAAGGGACTGACTGGAAAATAATTTCTGAAATAAAGAAAATTGAATAAAAATAGAAAGGTAAAGAGTTTTGGAGTACAAGAGCCTGGAATAAAATTGAATGAATATTTGAGTCAAAGAGAAGGCTCAAATGAAGCAAAGGCAGGAATGAGAGGGTATTATACCACATGATTTCTTACACATAGATAAATGCAGTGCTTAGAACAACTTCTCTTTTTTTTTAAATCATAGATAATGTATAGAAATTTATTATTACAGGAATAGTTTTGACATCCTGCTGATTTGCTGAGCTATGAATTTAGGAAAGGAACAAGTCTAAAGAAAAATATATCTTAATTTAAAAGCAGCATTACATTTAGAAATTCACCAATTTAGATAAAGCAAAAAATATATTAAAGTATTTTTAATAGTATAAAAATGTAAAAAAATTCAGAATGTCCTCTTTCATTTATTTATTTGACCAACAAACAGAAACATTTTTGGTTGTACAGCCTCATTTCTGAGTACTGACGTACAGAAAGTTAAAGCAAGTGATAAACTCAAATAATTGTGCACTTTTTCATGAAATCGCACACATTTCTATTTCAAAAGAATCACTGCCTTCTAATAATTCAAGGGACTGTTGTGACTTCCCACTGTTACAAATTACTTCCCCTTAATGGCAAGCCTCATTTGTCAATATTTTTACAGTAGCAATACTACAGAATCTAAAAGAAAGGCAAGTAAAGACAGAAAGAAGGATAGTCTGAGAGAGAATGAAGCCCTGAAAACTGTATAATAAAAATGATCATAGCAGAAACAAACAGTGGACAGTTGTGTTGAAGTTGAATATTCTTCTTTTTCAGAAATGTCAAAAATATCAGGTAGCTTTTTAAGCAATACAGTATGATTTTTAATTTTTTGCCAAATTTGTACATTACTATTACCTATTTCATGAAGAAAGGTGATGGATTTTAAATGCTAATAAAATCTTAGCTGAACTAATGTAAGCACAATAAAAGATATTTGATATCAATACAATCAGTGACTGGAAATATAAGACTTGGTAAAAATAAACTAAGGCACCATGACAATAGGAACAATTACAGGAGTCTGTACAGAATGAGGCTTTTCATCCTAACAGTAAACTGTGGGCAGAAAAAATGGTAATAATAGGACTTGTCCCTTTTTGAGCTTCCTTATAATCTTCCCTCTTCAAAAGGAACAAATCTCTTCAAGAGGAGTTTAAAGGTGAAGCAATAGGAGATTGCTTTACAGTTTTGCCCATCTCATTTTTCCCCAATCATGTTCCAAAGCAGGACTCTATGACTCACAGCAAAATGTTTTCCATCCTGTTTTAGTCACATACAACACTATGCATGCACCTTATCCACTACCTTTTACAACACCGGGGATTTTTCAACAGCACATATTTCCTTGCATTTTGGTTATGACATGAAATAATTTCAACCATTCCCAGTGGAGATGGAAGCAGGCAAAAAGACAAGAGGTACTCCTAGTATTACACAGATGCAATACCTGGCAGGTGGAACTTTTGTCAGATATGTTTCTGCAAATGTCTGTTTCACAAAAAGAAAACAAAAAAGAAAGGGTTTTTTTGGTACAAATGATATATTTTTAAAGCCCATCATATTTTTATAAAGCTGCTTATTTTAAACTCTTACCATATGCTCTGCAAGTGATGCAGGCATATGGTTGACATAACAATACCATATGCCTGATAATATTTTGCTGTATATTACAGCAATAGCAAACATTTATAATTTGTAGAGGGACTGAATTTAAATTACATTTTATCTTCATTTTTTATATTTATAAATACTTCTGAAGACATATGTGAAGAAGGCTATAAATCCTCCAAAGTGTTTAATATTTCAAACTATATATTCAGGGAGTATTTTATGGCTAAAATCATGCATTCATCACTGTGAATAAAGACCATTGGTAAATATGGATAAAAATAAAATAATAACTTTTTAAAAATTATAATAAAAAACCAAAAACGTACATTCAAATTACAATGCATTTCAGTAACTACATTTTTAAACCCATATTTGCCAGTCTATTATCTGAAATGTAGTGTCTGAAGTGTTTTGGTTTTCCTTCCTGTCCTGGGGTGACTTTATGATGCTTGTATCCCCAGCTGTGTGTTTGGTTTATGCTGCATGTTAAGGTGCATGTTAAGTTCTGCACCTTTAAGATTGGTTCTAAGATCAAAGCAGAGGGAAGAGGGAGCCACAGTTTGTGTTCAGAAATGGTGCTCACTGCCCTGCATGCCTCTGGGGACTGTGCTGTCTGCAGCATGGACAGACAACAGGACAGAGCACTCCTTTGCTGGTAGTTTTAAACTAGCTGAGGCAGGGAAGTTCCCTGGACTGTGGTTTTCCTTTTTCCTGGGATCTGTTCAAACCCGTTCTGGACTGAAAACCCAGACAAACACCAGGAGCTCATGCCTGTGGCCCACCAGGGCCTGGGCCTCGGCACTTTCCAGTGCAGGAGGGACTGAAAGAGACCGAGGAGCCGAGCTAGGCCCCATGGCAAGGACTTTCTGGATTTGCCATCTCTTCCAACAGCAAGAAGTTTCATTGTTTAATATTATTAATTTTTATGCTTGTGGATACTTTTCTTGTTAAATAAACAGGTTTTTCTGACTTTTCTCCGGGTAAATCTTTTCCTGAACCAGTTAGAGGAGGGGCTGCTTGAATTTGCTTTCTAGAGGGACCCCATTGAGAGGTTTCTTCCCAAATTTGCCCTAAACCGGGACACTTCCTTCTCTTTTATGATGTTTGGTTCTTTATTGAATCAACAAGGAAATGAGAGATGAACCAAAAGCAAACATGTATGAGACTCATCTTTCCCTGGACAAGATTGCATGTGAAGAGATGAGAATAATTCTATATCCTCTTTCTTGTTTTTGCTATTGTACAAGGATCCAAGTACCACCAAAATAAATGCTGTTGTCACTTTTGAGAAAGATTTACATCCTTTATCTTCTTAACACTACCTAAGTGCCAATAAAGGATGAAATTGGGATATGGGAAAGAGTGTATAGGTGTGCTGAACTTATCTATATGGGAACACGCTCTGTAAGATGTGTCAGCCTCACTGATGTATCTGCTGATATCTGTACAGTTACTATGAAAAGAATTCTACTTTTTAAAAAGACATAAGTGCTTCGAATGTTTACTCACAGTCATCTTTCTTGTTTTTACTTTTTGCCTTTTTTTTTTTTTAATAATTCAGTTGATGTTACTGTAAAATGTGACTTAAAGGAAGATTTATGGTTTTAAACTATTGTGGTGTGTTGACCTTGGCTGGCTGCCAGATACCCTATCCAGCTGCTCTCTCATTACTCTTCATTCCCTCCTAGACAGGATGAGAAAGCTTGTGGGTTTCTTTGCCAGTTATGATCAGAGGCAAAACAGACTTGATTTGAGGAAAATTAATCCAATGTATTGCAAATTTAAAATAGACTAGGGTCATGAGAAACAAAGGCAAAACTGAAAACATCTTTCTCCAGCCTTTCCCTTCTTCCAGACATTAGCTTCATTCCTGATTCTTCCACAGTCTCCCTCCCAGCGCAGCTCAGAGTAGGAGCCATGGCTTGTGGTCAATTCATAACACTCTCGTTCCACTGCTCTTCCTCAATTTTCCCTTGACCGGGCATGGGGTACAATCCTTCACACATTCCTCTATTGGTGACCCTTTCCACAGGTTGTGCTTTTTCAAGAACTGCTCCAGTGTGGGTTTTCTCCACAGATTGCAGTTCATCAGGAATAGACTGCTCCAGGATGGGTCACCTACAGGCCTCAGGTCCTGCCAGGAGCCTGCTCCAGTGTGGGTTCTCCATGGGCTGCAGCTTCCTTAGGACACATTCACCTGTTCCATCAGGGTTCTCCAGAGGCTGAGGAATGGGTAATTGCTCCATGGTGTCATTCATGGGCTGCAGTAGAGCAACCTGCTTCTCCAGAATCTGCAGGGTCACAGGGGCTGCAGGGGATTCTTCACTCTGACACATGGACCACATCCTCCAGCTTCTTCATTGACCTGGATGCCTGCACAGTCATTTCCCTATCGTTTTTCTCTCTGTCACAGCTGCTGCCTTGTGCATTTTACCCTTTCTAAAATATGCTGCCAGAGAGGTATCTCCAGTTGCTGAGAGCCTCAGCAGTGCCCTGCTGTGGGCTTGTTTTCGAGCTGGAAGGAGCTGATTTGTTGAGCCCTTGGTGTCTTCTCACAGGGGTCTGTGAGACCACTGCAGCCCTCCCTCAGTACAAAATCTTGCCATGCAAAACTGGTATGGGTATTTTTTGTTTTCACAGAAGTTTCAAAATAAAATAACAAAGCATAAATCTCAAAACAATTATTTCAATTGCACAAGGAGCCAAAATATAATCAGGTATATGGACAATGTACATTGTTACAACTCACCTTGTTTTTCTCTATTCTCTTAAGCTTTTTTTTCTACAGTTCACCTGCAAATAACCTTCATCAAGATCTTTATAATTTACTCAGTTTCAACAGAAATTTCTAATATTATAACATAACATAACATAACATAACCAAATGACATCTACAAGAGTTTAGTGATAAATTAATTTTCAAAATTATGCTTTGATTCCTGTTCACTATTATAGAAATGAAGCTCTGTATCAACATTGGCAAAATATGAATTATTTGATGAAATTTTGGGCAGAATTTTATTGCCCTCTGAAATATAAACCGGAAAGAAAAATATCATGCTGACATTTTTAGTCAGTTAAAAATTATGCTTTGTAAGCCAAAAGGAATTTTAAAGACAATAAAACTAAAAAATCAAGAATTCAAAAAGCTATATTTTTCATACTTTCGGCTTTTATATGTATGTCCTTTTAAGGCAACTATTTTGTCTACTACGATCTGTAGAATTTGAAGCTGCTCCTCAGTTAAGTTCATAAGAAATTTTGCATGTGACTCATCCTCTAAATTCCAAAAATAAATCTTCCTTTTCCTGCAATTTTGCATAATTGGTCTCTGATAAGAGCAAAAGAATTATGCAACTATTTGATATGCGTTAAGGCAGCTGTTTGAGACATATGTGGTTTCAAAAAGTTACTCATATTTCACTTTTTGAAAGTAGTGCATCTTTCTCATGACATATTTTAAAAGAAGGCTGAGCCTATAAGCTCAGAACATGCTGTGTATAAAGAACTTATATAAAACTGGATACTGATATACTATTTTATTACATGAATTTTGGATCATACCATACCATACATAAGGTTGTACTGAATTATGTCTAATTCTCAATTATAAAGGTAAAGTGTGCTCCGTCATTGGTAAAGTTATTGTAAAAATGTAACTGCTCTAAGAAACATAGATTTCCATCAGGACAGAAACAGAGACTTCTGTCAAAACTGAGAAGGATTCTGCAGCAAATAAATTCCAGTGCCAAACCAAAATAAAACCCATCCTTTCTTAAAGGGTTATAATATTAAAATGGGGGGGAAACACTTTATTTTGAAACTGCATTTTTCTAGTATAGCTTTTCCAATTCAATTTAAATTGTTAAAAAAGAACAATGCCATTAAATGTGTTGTTTCCTTGGATCCATTACATGTATTTATTCACTGTTCTGTCATCAAACCAAAAAAAAAAAATCAATCTTTTGCACAGCTCTAGTTAATATAACATACCTGCCCTGACCTTCCAAGAAAGCCATGCATAAACCGGAAATACAAATTCAATTTATAACCACAATGATGAGATGAAAGGAGGCAATTCTTTAAAATGAACCTAAATAATTTTCCCCTGACCTCTCCCCACACTTCATACAACAAAAAGAGATAAAAAGCAACTTGTCTGATTGCTTCTTGCTGAACAGAATGTGGATACAAAAGCAATCACTAAAAAGCTGGTCTTCCATTTCAGCATTTATGTAGTATTTGAATGGAAATACATCTGACTTTTCAACATTGTATACATTTGAAGTATTAAAAGGTTTTTGTTATATAAGGCATGCTTTATTAAAGATTCCCAGAAACAATACAATAGGATTTTTCTTAAAATTTTTCCATTTCCTGCACAGACCTTATGGCTGAGACAGACAATACAATATATCAAATAAAATACATGAAGACAGATAAACTGCACTGTAAGATATTGAGGGTTCCAGGGATTTATGTTTAGAAGTTAGGCAATGCGAGACTTACATAAAACCTTACATGATCATATGTATGTCTCATATTTGTCACTGCACACTCTCTTGCCTCCTGATCACATAATAGTGCTTTACGATTCCTCTTTTCATGCACAGGATGAGTAGTTCTCATTTAACAGAATTCAATTATATCCTTTGTCTCTTTTAGCTTTTTCTAGTGCCTCTAGTCATTTAATGGAGTCAAGTGAAACTCAGAAGACAGATTTATTAATTTCTACAGAAACTTTTCTGTTCCAATCAGAAAAATATTACTAGAATTCTTCACAAGGATTATTCAACTTAATTTATGCTCAGAGTGGTCTGCTGACATAAGTATTATTTAATCCATTTTATAGAAGCAGCAATCAGTTGTAGAGACATTTTGTAGCCAGAAAACATATCCTGATGCCCAGCCATTAGAACCTAATTTTCCAGTAGAGATTCCATGTTATGTTCAAATTGCAGCTGCTGCACCATGAGGCTTAAGTGTGTGTGTGTCTAGAGTTCTCAGAAAGTCAGAAAGACATGAAATGAAACATCACTTCGTTGCATGACGTTAGCTTTCACTTTTATCACAGCAGAATCTACCAGAAGTCAGTTTGCAACCTCTAGCTAACATTTTTCTTAACCCATAGATTACTAAAAAGTACAAACTCATGCAATCGCAATGACATCCAAATCTTGGTCAGTTTTCATGCTTCTTACACTCTTTCCAAACTTCTCCTGATTATGTACAGAGACAAAATGTGGGATAGCTCATTTTAGCCATTCTTCCCTTCTTCTTCTCTTTTGACATGATTCTTAATTATATTTATTAAGTAATTGATTATCTTC
This sequence comes from Anthoscopus minutus, assembly GCA_013399455.1. Lineage (NCBI taxonomy): Eukaryota > Metazoa > Chordata > Aves > Passeriformes > Paridae > Anthoscopus > Anthoscopus minutus. The sequence continues at coordinate 6,164 of VWYI01025812.1, read as the reverse complement.
TGTTATCTTCATCAATGTCCTGTATACACAGAGGCTATTTTGCCAAGGGTTTTTGTAATAGTTCTGACAGCTAGGATTCAGAAAGTTTTCTTCTGCACTTGTAAGTAAAGCAAGCTCTAATCATCGTAGAACCACAGAATCATAAAACGGTTTGTGTTGGAAGAGACTTTAAAGATCATCTAGTTCCAACTCCCTGCCAAAACCCTCTCCCTCCTAAAGTGACACTATTTCATTCTATTCTTTCTAATTACAATGCTGCTGTCTCTTTTATTCACCTTTGCTGACTTCTGCTTCTCTCTGTGCTTTCTAATTATGCATTTCCAGGCCCCCAACCAAGTTGTTCATCCCATGTCCAGCACCAGCAGAACATCCACTCCTTTCTCCAGAACTACCTGTCCCTCTTTCAACATTTTCCCTGCTCTTCATGTTCACAGGTTCCCCCTTTCAGTTTTTCTAGACTCAGTACTTCTGTCCCCTTGTGCCCAATTGCTTTGTTTCTGCTAATTACTCTGTTACTCCAGTTGTTGCCTCTTACCAATGCCCGTTTCCAGTTATCCCAGTGTCTGTAAGGCAGATGTTTGAGACATATGTGATTTCAAAAAGTAACTCATGTTTCACTTATGCTCTTGATGGTCTCATTCTGCTATTTCTATGCAAATTCCTCACCCAATCAGGGAATAACCAGAGCTGTTCAGCATTGAGCCTGGTGCCTTTTCTAGCATCAGTCTGAGGCAAGCTTAGCATAAAAAAACTCCTCTGGAAACTGTTAAGATTCATATATCAAATTTATGTGAACTATGCTTTTCTTTTTAATCATACAGCTCATAGACAACTTCCAACAGATTTCACTGTAAAAGAAAAAGCACATACTGTAATAGTTTTCCAGTTTTCTAGTGCAAAGCATGAATTTGTTTTTTAATTTTTTTATGTTGTCCAATCAACAGTTTTTTATTGGTATAATTTTCTTGGAAAGAATTAAAGCACCTTGGCTAGCAAAATCCAAATAATTTCACTTTGAAATAGACACTCAGCACAAGAAATTTCAGCCTGACTGCTTAGCTTGGCAAAGTCTTAAGTGCCTAAACACAAAATCTTGTAGTACGTGGCACTGGATCCTTAACAATTTACAGTCTTACAATCTGTGAGCAAAAGAGTCTCTTCATCTAATTTAATTTGCTTGCCCTCTAACCCTTTATTTTCAACTGCTTAGAGAAAATGCTACTGATATTCTGAAACATAGGTTAATTATGAAGGGGTTTTGTTTTCCCCATTTTCAACACAGTTTTATCTTACAGACTAGTGGGCAGCCTATGCAAAGAAGCTTAGACTTCACCTACTGAAGCAGAATTTGACAAATATTTCCCAATGCTGGTAGGATTTTTGTTTTACTCATATTGAGACAAGGAAATATTATTTCTCCCTTTTTTTCCTTCTTCCTCCCTTGTTAAAATTCCTTGCTGCATCTGTTCAAATTGATAAATACATGTAACAGTGGTAAGCAAAAATCTAATGCTCTCTACTTTTCTATATTTTCTAGGTGATGATACTAACCTAGATTTTTATCTCCAGATTAAGAAGTAAGTATAAATACATAAATGCACACTTCTTGAATATTCAAATAAATCTTATTATTTACACTTTGTTTCTAAATCCACAGTTATTATTCAGAGCCTGTTTATTTCTTACTCATGGCACAGTCACATGCTGTATACCAAAAAATTCAGAAGAGGAAAGATTATGAGCATGGTTGGATATAGGTAGTCCCTTACTCTCCTGCAGCTAAGGAATCTGAACAGCATCCTCTCTCTCTGCAACTTAGACATCTTCACCTCCAAAATGCTTTATACCTGTTGCTCTTCCAAAGCATCTGGGTGGAAAGTTTAATTTGAGCATAAAACTGAACGTGACAAAGTCTAGAAGAGTCTAATAAGAGGCCTGAATGCCTAGAATCAGTTTCAGACAAGAAATTATAATTGCTTTTTGACAAAGTCCAAAATAGACTTCTGTTGAGCTTGCCTGCATATAATATAATGAAGAATATATTTCTGTCATCACACACCTATTACAAAAAGCACAAGCTCCTCATGGAATCATAGCATCTGTGTTTTATAAGATTCACCTTTTAAATATGTCATGGAAATAGAAATGAAAAGAATTTCTGCAAATTAATAAGAATTGTGAGATCTACCCAACAGTGGTGGCAGTAAACCCTTAAATCTGTCCTTGGGGGCAAAATAATTGTCTTCACTTCAAGCTGAAGAAGTAATGATCAGAGAAAGTTTAAATCCCTTCTGACTATACTTGATTATGTTAAAACAAAACAGTGGCAGACTTGGCAAAATGCTTGTTAAAACCCTAAAAAGGAAGACGGTTTTTTTAACTCAAGTATTTGATGGAAAAGCAGAACAATAAAATTATAAATGTTATGAGCTTCTGTTTAGAAAAATAGAAATATGGTCTGAGTTGAGAAAATACCAGTTTGGAAAAACAACAGCTCATGTTTTGTGATTAAAATATATGCAAATAAAATAGAAATTGACATTATTATTATGTATAATATAACAATACTTTAAAAATAAGCTGACAGGAAAGTACTAATAGAAGAACTACACTGCTGATATTTTTTGTTAATAGGCATAACCTTATTAACGACTATTTGGATATATCCATAGTATCCTTAGAATCAAATGAACCCTCAGGCGATATTAAATCCTTTAGGAACCCCAGAATGTTTGATTCAGCCTGGGCTGCCAGTTTTCATGAACCCTCTGTGGAAAGACACATTTTGGAAATATATGCCCTAAACCCAATGATTATACACAATACTCTGTGTATCAGAAAAGACTGCTGACAAACTAATTCCAGTGCTCTTACAAGATCTTCTGAAGCCTGACTTAAACAAGTTATATCTTCAAACAAATTCTGTGCTACACTGTGACAGTCATAAATGTGTTGCAGAATCTCTAGATAAGTATTCTCACCACATGCATTATCATAAGTTTGTTTATCCATTTTAACCATATCTCAGACTTAGAATTTTAAGAAGTAATTTCACTGAAAAATGAATTTCAATTATTTCTTTGATAGTCTGTTTCCCCCTCATTCACACGTGTACTGTACTCTGAGCAGTCTTTAAAGTGAGCTGTATACTACTAATTATCTAGAAGTGTCCATAATGCAAAATCCAATTTAAGCATGGTTAGATTGCCATAATTGTCATTAGCTATCAGAGAACTATCAGTTAGAAACTTAACTTTGAGTCAAAAAGATGAAATTTTGCTGTGTCGAAATAAGATGAAGTTTGATGGGTCATTACATAGTAAATTCTGAAAAATTTTCTATAAAATAAAACAATACCACAATTGACTTAATTGGAATAAAAAATGGTAATTAAGCTGATTGTACCACTTTAAATCAATATAATCAGTGTGTTGATAGCAGTGGTAATTTGCTGGAGTTATTTCAGACTTCTGGGTTGTACATTTGTTTACATCTGTAATGGGAGTCTGCAGTATTTATTACTGTATGAATCTGATTATCAAACTTAAATACTACCCAGATGTCTTCCACTTCTCTGAATACTTTTAAATTGATTTTTTTCTATTAAAAATAAATTCTTTCTCATTTTTTTCCTAGCAGTTTTATAAACAATTCAGTGATAAAAATTAGTTAACTATTTTACAGAAAATAAGTAGCCTATTTCTAGAGTAGCAGTCATTAAAAGAAGCAATAGACAAAAAGAAGCAAATACAAGCATTTGCTGGGGTCATGCAGATAACAAATTCTCTGTAAGTCCCTGGCCAATTTAGACACAGATAGTAATGAATGTGAAAGTGAAAACAATCTTGACCAGGTAGATAAAGAGAGGCAAGCATCTCTTTCAAGTGAAAGGTTCTTCATCAGGCAGATGTCAGCTGGAACAGGAAGAGAATCCATCAGCTCTGAACCTCAAGATCGAGATTGAGAAAAGCAGTTTCTGTTTGTTCAATTATATTCACCACTGGACTTCTTCAGGGTTTCTTTTGTACTGCTGGAAATGTTGAAGGCTATATTAACTATCATAGTATAAGGTTTTGTCTGAAATATAGGATGGTCAAAGGACCCACTTGATAATCTACTTTAGAAATAAAGGTTTGGAGAAATCGTTCAGGGAGACCTGCAGTTAGACTTAGTGGCTGACATAGTGTGAATAACAATTACTGCTTACAGAGAGAGGAAAAGCAAAATATTCTATTTTGATTCAGGGTTCATTCAACATATATTAATATTGCTAATATAGATGCCAAAAGAAAATATCTGAAATCCCATATTGGAAGCTCAGATTTTTTTTCCAACAATCTTCATGTACATAATAAAGCAGTGTCATATGTTCACTGAGGTCTGCATTTCCGGGCAATTATTAGATGGTTTGTCATGTCTAGCAGTTTTCTATTCAGAAGCCCCTTAGATTCAGGTTTCCTTCACAGGCGCATAGATGAACTACTGAAGTTATAATTTGCCCTCCATAGATGTTTATCTAGCACAGAACTAGGCTGGGGAAAGATTTACCTGTAAGCCTTTAACAACACAAAAACATACTCATGGTTTAAGTATGGGAAAACAGACTCTTAATCTAACCACTTGCCCTGATCACCTTTCTGCACTCTGAAATTTCATCCTAGGCTGGAAACTATAGTGGAAGTAGTAGTTAAAAAGTCTATCATTCAGTTATTTAAATATATATAAAGCTGAATTGTATGCAGGATTACTACAAATGAGAGGAAGGCAGAGAGACAGAATCAGTGTGAAAAAAGGTCTCATAAAATAAAATGAAAATTTTGTATATGATGTAATTTATCCTAAATGAGTATATACTGTATTTTCTAATCTCTCAAGCAAAAAGAATTCTAACATCTTTTAATGAGACTGAACTTTGTTTTTTCTGTCATGGTACTAAACCAAAGGTTATGAAAAGGTTTTGAAGACATGTAGACACCTTTTTCTTTGTTTTAAGGAGTTAAGTGATCCTTTATTGCATAGCACAACTCGAAATGGATCTCAACTTAGAAATTCCTACAAAAATATGCTTTGTATATTACCTTCAAGAGTAAACTGCTATCTCAGAATCATAGAAATTTTAGGGTTGGAATGACCTCTGGAGACAATCTAATCCAACTCCCCCTGCCTAGGCAGGGTCAGCTAGAGTAGATGTCACAGGAATGCATCCAGGTTGGTTTTGAATGTCTCCAGAGAGGGGAAAGTCTATGACCTCTCTGGGCAGCCTGTTCCAGTAATCTGCCATCCTCAAAGCAAAGAAGATCTTCCTCACATTGAGGTGAAAATTCTCGTGTTTTAGTTTACAGCCATTGCCCTTTGTCCTGTTGCTGGGCACCACTTAAAAGAATCTGGCACCATCCTCTTAGCACCTCTCTTTGAGATATTTCTATTCATTAATGAGATCCCCGTCCAGTCTTCTGTTCTCTAGACTAAACAGGCCCAGCTTCAAGAGGTCTACTCATAACAGAGTTGCTCCAGACCCCTGGTACTCTTTGCTGGACCCTTGGCACAAGTTCCTTGTGTTTTTGCATTGAGGAGCTCAGAACCGGACACAAAGTAGGCACTTAACTTTCAAGAACCAGCAAGACCCAAAAACCAACTGTGTTTACAAAGTTCATTGAAAGCTTTTCTTACATCTAGTAGAAAAAAATAATAAATTCTTCATTTTCACTATTTATTTCCCTTATTTAAAAATTCTGGTATTTTAATAGTGTTTGGAATAATTCCTTTACTAGCTAAGTTTAACTTTTGAGATTTGTGAGCTCAAAGGAGCTGTCATGAGTCTTTTTATATTTGGCAGACAAAATTTGCTTAATGGTTTTACTTTGTCTGTATGTGAGAGAAAATCCTGTTCTCATTAGGTACCTTTCTACATCCTAGAGAAAATTTAGAGGTGTGCTGGTTTGACCTGGGTTGGTATTGGGGAGGAAGGAAAGGAAAGACATCCCCGGAAATAGTTCTCCTGAAAGACGCTCTTGGGAATTTCAGAGAGAGCCAGTGACTGTTCAGTTCTGAGAACTGACACCTGCGTAAGCTATTCAGAATCAAGTTCCACCCCCGTGAAAACTCATTGTGAAGCCCGGGCAACTCTGAGCTCTCCCTCTTTGGTTTCCGGCGGCTGAGGGTGA
>VWYI01025811.1:0-117271 GCA_013399455.1 Anthoscopus minutus | reverse complement strand
AAAGCATTGTTCAAACACTTCTTGAACTCCTTCCTTTTAAACAGGAGATGAAACAGTTACGAAGGCATTTTCTGATTGAAATGGAAAAGAGAGAAAGTAGAACAATTTGTGCCTTAATATTGCCTATGGACATGGAATCATGCATCAGAGGGATCAGGCTGGAAGACTATGAACTTCTGCCTCTGTCCCCTATTTTCCCTGTCTGTCCCCTCTGCAGTAGGCTTTGAGCACCTCCTCTCACCACCAGCTCTGTGTGATATGGAAGGATAGTAGAGGTGATGCTGCCCATTCCTCTCTCCAGTCAAATTGGGACCACTCAGCCTTCTCGTGCCTTGGGTTTGCTCCTAGTGCCTCCTACCATTTTATTCCTCCCTGTGCATTCCTGTTGCACTGCCTTCCTGACTGGTTCAGGGATCCATGCCAGAAGTCAAAACATTGTAATTAGTATATTAAAAAGAAAATGTTATACTTGGGAAACTTATTGCTAGTGCAACTGAACTGATTGCATGGATCTGGAATTCCCCTGACCATCTAATTAATCTTAGTGCTCGTTTCCATAAAAGCAATTAATAATAAAGTAATGGATTTTTTGGTCATACATTGCACTAGCAACTGTTCCAGTGTGTTCAGTTGTAACCTTAAAAATCTAATACAGAATTGCATGTTACTGATACCAATAATCAGTTCTTTAAAAAATTTAAACTAAGAATAAGAGGTTTGGGAAAGTAATTCCAATTTTATTTACTGTATTTTCTTGAATAACTGTCAGATTCTCCCATTTTAGTTTACCAATAAGCTGATACAGTCAAAACAATCTCAGAATAAATTTATACAAAATGTTTTGACTTTGTGATTCCCAGCTCTATGTTTTACAGTGATGAGATGTAGTAATCATTGTGACTTAACAAGAGAGGAAACTGTGGTGACCATTACTAAATAAAAAAATGTTCATCATATATAAAATAACTTCTCAGCTATGTTCTGCTCATGGAATATATTGAAGTGAAACCTAATATCATCTTTAATTCAGGCAGTGAGATGCTTGAAGTCATCTTTGCTACTGTGTTTTCTTACTGTTGGGACAAGCTGGCTGGCAGCCAGCTTCAAAGCATCCTCAGGGCATGGCTGTAACTGGAGTGGGTCTCCTGCGGAATGCTGTGCAACCAGCCACAGGTCTCTGGTGCACTGGGAGCACCTGTCCTCAGGAAGCTACTGGTGAAACAGGGGATCCAAAATACTGGCTACATCCCCCGTGTTTTAGGGCATCCCGCTCCTGTGTGTCCAAGTGCCTTTCATGGCCAGATGGACCTTGCAAAAGCAAGAATATGGTCTTTGCCCTTGGTGGTGTGTTACTGAAGGGGTGTGCTGTCACTCGTGCTGGTGTCCTTACAGGAGGCTGATCTGTAGCCGGGGTGTGCTCCTCGCCGCGCGGTTCTGCTCGTGCCTGTCGTGCAACCAGCAGTGCTGCTGGCTGTTGGCTGCTGGGCACGGCACGCTCCACCTCTCAGGCTCTGCTCCTTGCTCACTGCCAGGGCTTGCAGCAGCTGACATGCTTTGGCTGGTTGCTGGAGTGCATCATCTGCCTTTAGTGTGGTTTGTTTTGGGCTCAAGGTTTGCTCTGCTCATTCATCTTTATTTGCTAACCATAAAACAGGTATATGCTACCAACTTCAGCCTACGTTGGGGAGCTTGGCAGAGTCTGCAGGCATCCTTTAGCACGACATACATTTAAAATGCCTTTTATGGAAAAAGAGCCCTTACTATAAGCGGTGATAATGCTCAGAGGATTTCTTTTAAAGAAAGTTATTTTGCGTATAGTATTTCTTTTAATACATCCTTACGCATAACCCCTCTGAGTATAATTACAGTTTTGTAAATCCCCATTATTTGTTCTTTCTTTGTAACAAAGGATTTATCTGTTGAGTTACAATTGTAAGTACCTCATAAACCCAGCAGCTGAGTATTATCTGTGATATGCTGGAAGAAACAAGCAAATACCACCATCTAAAAATACAGAAGTGTAAATTAAGCCTTTTTTATGGAGCATCCAAAGTGGGGGAAATTCCACTTTCCTCTTGCCTGCTAGTTGTGCATTCAACTTTTCAATGTGAATCCAGTTTTGGATTTGAATACCTTGATAATTTTTTTTTGTTCTGTTTTCCTTCAGTAGAAATAAACACAAAAGGCAATTCCAGTGGATTGGCTTTGATACATTACTACATGGCTCATAAACAAATATCTTAGCCAGTTTGTCTCTTAATTGGAGTTTAGCCCTATTGCACCTTTCAAAAAAAACTCCTGAAGCTTCAGCATACTTGACCTTAGCTCCAGAAAATAAAGCAAATACAATTTCTTAAGGCTTTTATCCTTTTAGCTTAGCCAGAAAACCTTGATTCAACAAGATTTTGAATTTATTCATAGTTGGTTATCACTAGCAGATGATGTCACATTGTCACTAACAATGTTTTCCACTGCCTCTCCACAGAAGATGAAGAGAAGTTAGGCAGCTGCAGACACTAATGGATATAACTCAGTTTAAGATTTATATTTGCTCTATATATTAGGCACAGGGAGATATTTTCCAAAGCTCTTTTTTAGAAATACCTGTTTCTGTTTCATTGTCTGTTTCTTATATTGACAACCAAAACTGCCATTTAAAAATGCTTCCCAGCAGAACTGTGGGCCTAATGATTATACGGCGTTGTCGTACGATACACTTTAAAATATTTAGAGTGCCATAAAAAAAAACCAAAAAAAACTTTAAGCTTGGTTTCAGTGACTTTCAAATGTCAGATTTCCATTTATTTATGCTTTGGGTACTTTTCATAGCTCTCAGTGTGCAGTATTCAGAGCTTAAGGCCATTTCTTGCTCAACTCATGTCGTCTGTGCCACAGTTCTGAACTGCATTGGGACAATTTACTGGCACACATGCATAGGACTTAAATTAGGGCATGTGCCATACAGGTAGAAAAATAAGTAGAAAAAAGAAATGTAACAAAAAAAGATCCTAAAATCAGTTAGTGTGCTACAGTCCAATTCACCATATTTTCCCCTCATTAGATGCATGTATTAAACCTTTGCTTTCATGTGACTTGCCTTAATTTTGGATGGAATTACCCTAACAGCTGCATTCCAGTGTGCAGCTGTGATGGTTGTTACCCACCATCCCAAGAAGAAAAGAATACCACCATTAGAAAAAGCAGTGAGGGGAAAAAGTACTTGTTCTGGATGTATCATGAGTTGGAGTCTGCCAGGCTTTATTAAGTTCTAGGATATGTTGGGTTGGTAGTGACACCCTGTAAAAGATAACATAACAAAGTCTGTCGTGTTTTATTCTAGGACTCAATAATGAACTTTACTGGCTAGAGATATTATGTAGCAATACTTACTGTACATTTGTCCTTCAAGATACTAGCTTATATAATTTGGCCATCTCACAGAAGATGAACCAGGGACAATTAAGAAAATAATAATCATTCACTTGTCAGTGGGGTGATTATAAGCAGAAAAGTATATGCTTCCTGAGAAAAAGTATGAAGGTCCAAGCCTGGTCTCTGCAGTACATTCTTTATGCTTACTCAGACATATGGACGGTGATTAAAATCAGGCATCTGGTGTAAACCAGTCTGGGTCTAAGGATGATTGAATGGCTGAAGAAGCCTTGTTTTGGCTGTCTCAGCTTATCTGCTCCCTGGGTTCCTCTTCAGTAAATTGGCAGAGGAGGGGAGAAAATTCCAGGTTGCTGTTTGTACCATCAATCTCAGAAGTGGTGACTTCCACCAATAGTTGCAGTGTATGGTTAAACACACCTGGGGTGAATACCCCTGAGTTCCCAAAACTTCCCATATCATCCTTCTCATACGTTACATATAAAGCTTGAAGGTTCTTCTTAGATTTGACTATTAGGTGGTTGGATTTTTTAAGTTTTGATGAATATCAATAATTTAAAAATGTCTATGAAGGCTTATTTACAACATCCTGATGCTTTTCATGCCTGAGTCTTTGGTCCTACAGAAGGTTTTCAAGCCTAAGTGGAATGCAAGGTTTCTCATTAGCTACAGTGTGCATTGTTGTGCTTTGTGGCACTGGGCCAGGCTCTTTGGAGATGACATCCTTAAATACCTTTCAGAGGAAGAAAGTAATTTTATTTAGGGCATATGATTATGTTATGTACAGAGAGAATAGCTGCCCTTTTCTAGGGTCTGCTTACTTCTCTTGAATTCAATTAATTCCTGCACTACAAAAATGCATTAGTTTTTCTTTTTAATGGCAATGTAAATTTTCTATAAAGAAAAAATGTATTTTTTTTATAAAGAGTAGTAGAATAAATTTGAATATTTAAAACAATTATTTTTGGTACAGTTTTTATTTTAAAGGTAAATTAATTTATTGTACTTTTCAAAGTCAAGAAGAATTGCGACATTAACATTTCTAATGTAAATACAATATACTGTAATAGAACTTGAAGGTCTACAAAGTGTATTCTTGTTAATTCTTCATTAAAGCAGAGAATTGTAATGGAAATGCTGGCAAAACAGGACTGCAGATATTACTGTCTGTGGACTCATCATTTACTGGAGAGGATAATAGCTTCTGGACAGCATTTTTGTAGCATTTGCTGTAAAGCAGCTTTGAGCTCTTTAGTATGGTCTTAACAAACATACAGCAGTAGCAATTTTTGTTTCCACATTATTTCATCTCTGAACAGTTGGGTCAAACTACCTGGCTGATGTTTAAGACTTCTTAGACACAGGAAGATGACTAGCTTCCAAAAAAATTGTTGAAGTGCCTGATTTCTATGACAGCCAGTCATCAAGAACAATAATAAATGGTGACACTTTCTTGGGGAGCAGGACAGATGTGAGATGGTGGCTCTTGGCTGGTCATGCTGGTGGGGTGGCAGAGCACATACTCCACTTGCATTTGGCAGTCCCTACATAGGCAGGTATAGCTGGAGTGGGATTATGTGCAGTTTTTTTGGCAACAGCGGTTAATTTTTAATCTGTATGTATGCTTTAAATGGAGCTGTTTTATGAGTTTTCTGCCTCCCAGCTATGGTCTTGTTCTTGCTGTCCAATCTAAACACAGGCTTTCTTCTGCCCTTTCATCCTGCAGAGAGCCTATACCTGCATGCTGATTATGATTAGCATTGCGCTGGTAGTAAATATTCTCAGATTGCATCCCTAGATGAGGTCCCAGAGTTCAGACTGTGCACACAGGCCTATCCCCTGCCTCACAGCACCAAGCAATCCAAGGCACACTATGTAGAGTTCCAGAGCTGGAATGCCTGTCACAGATTAGACTTTGGCATGCTGCAGTCATGGCTTTTCACTCTGCAGAGTGCATGGCACAACTTGTTAACTACTGCAGATACTGGAACTGTGAAATCAAATGGCCTTGAGTCAAGACTGGTGGGGCAGGAAGAATTAAATTAACCTTCTGTGCCAGCAGAGTTCCTTGCATCTTGAGGAAGAGCTTTGCTGGGGGAGGTCAGTGAGATTTTTCCTTGCTATCTTTTTCTTTCCCCTAAAAATGCTTTTTGTTCTTTTTTACTCCACCTCTACTGACATGCTTTTAATTCTGACTGGGAACTGCTAAACAGAAGAACTGAAAGCCAAACTTACTGGAGCAGCTTTAAGAATGAATTTATCTCCTGGTCAGGATTGCTCATCCCCCACCCCTTTCTTTTTGCTTCCTTGGCTCTGATGGAATGAGAACTCTCTGGCTTTTTCAGGCCTGCTTGGCTTTCTGGGATCTTTTGTGAAAAAGGAAATTGTAGTTACTTTGTTCAATCAGTCTCTTTGTGGACCTCTGAACACCAGAGCATCCTGCAGGGACTAGAAAAGTAAACTGAAAAAATTCTGTGGTGAATCTGTCTAGAGGACTGAATAGATTTCCATCTTTTGGTAACTTTGTTTTTTTCTAAATGAAGATGTCTGTGATGGGTGTGAGATGCTTCAAAGTAAGTTTTAATAGGATGAATGGGATTTGATGGATAAGAAGAAAAGTATAAGAAGAAAAGTACTGCTCTCATCCCTAATCAGATATCGGTTCTGTTTGGCAGAATATGTACTTTATATCTAAATTTTCTGAAGAGCACCTGGATGTCTTTTCTCCTACTGTGTACTGGATAAGTGTTGGATCATATGGAAATGGGTTGTTTTAGCTAATTTGATGTATTCTTTTTAGGGATCAAACCCATATTCTAGTTAAAGGCAATTTATCTTAATTTTTTCAGTTTCTGCTAAACAGCATACAACACAAAAGATGAAATAATGACTAAAACAAAAAGGAACATTTTTATTTGTACACCTGCATACAGTCAGGAATTTTCTGTGTGTTAAAGTAGGAAATTTTCATCTACATCTATTCTGCTGTCTGATCATTTTAGCAGTATTGGTTTCCTGTGGTTCAACAAGTCAGTGTTGAGGCTTCCTTAAGAAAAATCATGAACAACTTCAGTAGCAAAGTACATTGTTTTAACAATCTCTGTCACTAGGTTTTCTAAGTGTTAATGATAGTATTTATAAAACTGAGAAGGTTCATAAGTTGTTCTGAAAAGGATGGAACTTGAAAAAAGGTTTATGATTTTCTTTGTATTTTCTTTTTTTTTTTTTGTACCTGTATCAAAAAGATAATTGCAAATACCCTGTTGAATTTACAAAGCCTCTTGTCACTGAGCGTGGACAGTTGTCTACTTAGTTTAACTTAATGGTACTGATGTGCCTTTGAGTCAGTCTAATAGAATCCTCCCAGAGTCTGTCCAAAATTAACACATTTGGTGACTGGCAACAAGTATAGTTTTTACTGTAAAGAGGCATATGCTTAGCAAAATGACACATCTGAATATTGCAATATAAATGTCCTCAATTTCGTACTTTTTTTAACTTTTATAAAATTTTTTTACCTTTTTTTTTTGTAGTGCTCTCCCCTTCCATCTAAGCATGAAGTGGGCATTAAGCATGAAGGCAATGCAAGCAGTTAACAGGAGATATATTTTCTTTTTAAATTTTTTGCCAATGTGTCCGAGGCAGATAAGGCAGGAAACTTGGTAAGTCTTCTGCAGGGACCATTGAATGCTTGAACCTCACTTATCCAGTGTTGTTTCGGGCACGCTGGAGTGGAGGTTATCTCCACTTGGATAAAAGCCAGATCTTCTGAGGCTAAAGCTTCCTGCTACCTGGTGGAGATAGTAATGAGTCCTCTTGAACAAATGTCTACTGAGACCTTTGGGCTAGACAGGCAGCAGGGCCCGTGAGAACCTGTGATAAGAGGTGCTCATGGAACCTCATTATAACTTGTCCTGTTATCAACAGCTAGATCAGATAAGGAAAACTTATGCAAATTGTTTTTTTAAGCATGCTAGGGTGTTTTTTTTTTCCTTTTTTTTTTTTTTGGGAGTCATAAACCCTGCCAAAGTAAGCTTTCATTCTTCTTTTAAAAGCATGTAGGATGCGTTAAATATGCTTCAAAGCAGCTTGTGCTGTGAATGTTTCTAGCACAGAAATACTTTACTTTAAAACTGTAGATCTTGTCACAAGTCCAGGATTACTTTTAGTCTTCTTCAGACTTGCTTCTGTACCTGCTTTATGGTTAAAACAGACTAGCCTGTAAGATACTCCTATCCCTTTCCAGAAAGAACCATTCTGGTCTCAGAAACTTTGTGCTGTGGACCACAGTAGTATTGTGGCAGGTGAGTAATAGGGAATCGGGGATCTAATATGTCCTCAGTTGCACTCTGGCTAGCTTCAATGGGTGTTTTGCATGAGAAAAGTAAGAAGGATTTGGCTCGTGCTGTAATAAATCCCACTCAATCCTATTGAAACCCTGCATAGCATCCAGTGATAAAATACTTACTGGTTCTGTCTCTTGATTCCTGCATGCAAAATCTTTCTTAAATTATCTTTTGTGGGGGACCCACACCTGAAGCCTGACAGGTAAATGTGAACTAATCTGGTACTGATGCATGTTTTTAATAGCTGATTATCAGGGGGGGCTGTAGAAAAACCTATGAGGATTTTATGTTTGACTAAGTAATTAAATGACCTTACAGTTATTCTTTTTCTTTTAAAGGTATACATGTGCAGGTACTCTGCTGTGGGAAATCAGACTTTGTAAATGTCAGCTCTCGTGAGCTGACTCATAAAAATGGGATCTCATGGCTTTTCTCAAAACAGGTGGTTAATCCAACGATTTACTGCACTCTAGGAATGTCTCTCTTTAAGTTTACCTGTTCCTTTTGTGAAATAGTCTCATTTTATAGGGCTCTCAAAAATATCAGGTGACCATACCCTAAATTAAGGGAAGAGGCAATTCTGCCATTCTTTTATCTTGACACTCTGTCATTCTCAGATTGACAGATTCATTCCTAGAAGACTCTGTTTTAACCCTGTTGTCCCCCAAATCACAGTATTTTCACTGCAGAGCAAAGAATTAATCTCCTCAGCCATTGCATTGATTGCATGATTGGAGGCCAAGCTTCGAATTTGTCCTTGGCAAAGATGAACAAGGTCTCTCCTTGTTTTCTCTTCATCTCTAACCATACTGACTGATGTCTAATGAAGTGTACAAAAAGTGCTAGAGGTTGAGATGCTTTGCCTGTGACTCAGCATGATTTTCGCTGCTTTTCAACAAATGCTGCTAATAATTGTCAGATTTTGTTAGACTTGGATTTTTGTTTTATATTTCATACTCTATATTATGCCAATTTAGAAAATGGAATTTTAAAAAGTGAAATTTTGTTCTTGCATGCATTGGTGACAAAAAAATACCCATTTGCTTCAGAGTTACCAGAATCCAATTCCCAATTAAAATGCTGATGCTTGCAGATAGTTCTCCCTTGTTGTAAAGAACTGAAAAAAACTCATGAAGAAATGAAAGGCTAATTAATATTTTTGCAGGCCTCAACATTCATTGATTGTTCTGAGGTATGCCTGAACTTTCCCAGAATACTCTTAAAGCTTTTTTGTTTTTTGATTTTGTGATATGTATTGGTAAATTGTTGACAAATGTGTCATACAGAGCTGAGATGAGGTAGGTGTTTATTGAAATGGCTTGGTGCTTTCCTTGTTCTAAATTGCTACTGACCCTGCCTGTTTGGGGGTTGAGCAGAAAACAGCTACTTTTAAAAAAAACTTCCAGGATGAGAAACTCTTTGAATGGGCACACTGCAATGCAAACCCATCTTATAATAGAAAATATCAAATGTCCAATAAAAATAATGACAACACAAACACAAATACTGTTCATGAGATACAGCTTGAAGTGAAATTAAACCTACTGAATGAGTCTAATCAGCTTGTAGTTTAGGTGGTGAATTGATGAGATCAGTTGTTGTATTGCTATTTCCAAAGTATTTGAAATGTTTGTTCAGAACAGCTAATTAAGATGGCAAATAAATAAAGGCCTCCATTCCAGAGAGTAGAGAATGATTAACCCTGCCAAATAACAGAGACTTCGTACAGTTATGTAAAAAGAACCTTTTTGTTTTGGTGTTAATTGAAGTGAAACTAAAGTAGTTACTTCAGAAGATTCTTCTTACCAAATGGATCTTTAATATAGATTTCTTTACTCTTTTCAGTGAAAGAACAGAAAATGAAGCTCTAATAAGGTAAGATTTTTTTTTTATTCCACTTCAGTAAGATATTCAAGTTAATTTGAGATGATTTTAACAAATATACTCAGCGTTTTAGGCTAGATCCTGGACCAGTAGATTTCAGCATTTCACTAGTATAAGCCAGTTTGGGTCAGTATGTCAAAGTACAAAAAAGAAAAACTCTACCGTATTGCAGAATGAGTCTAACAACATTTAACTTCTTTTGTTGTTGCTGTTGTTACTGAACCACTGTTTGGTCATCAATCAAAATAAGATGTCTTCATAGATTTGGAAACTTCTTTTTGCCTGTAAGGAATTTAAAGCAGGATTTTTACAGCAGCAATTTTTCAGCAAGATGCTATAGTTTTCACTATGGAGACAATGAAACTCTTCATTTTCTTCCAGTTTGAAACTGAAATACCAGAGGATATGCTGATAAAATAAGCAGCTTGGTCACAGATTTTTGGTTTTTGAGATGTGGTGGTGGGAGTTTATGAGTTACATACTTAAGTAAATAAAGGAGGGGTGAACTCTTCCACGAGAGTATATTTCCCCTTATATATAACATAATTCAGCTGCATTCTGAAAATGGATTGTGTGTCATCTGCTAGATGGGCAAAAGGCAGAAGAAGGTCTTTCAATACCAGCTGCAAGGGATGTTAAAAAAGTGGGTTTATCTTTCCTTTTCTTCCATTGCTACTGAGGATGCTGATATTCATGTGTCGTGTCACCTAGAAAATGAAGTATCTATGTTGAATAACAAAGACAGGTGTGCAATAGCAAGTTATTCTGACAGGCATCTGAAGTATGAACCTGTTCAGAGCATTACAAAAATAGATAGTTACTTTTCTGTCACTAGTTAATATTTCATTTGTAATAGTCATTCTCAGGATTCCAAGGAAAGGAAGTGTTGTTGGTTATTGGAGTTTTTTTTCCTCTCATATTTGCCTGGTTTGTTTTTTGTATCAGTGGTTAAAGTAAAATTTTGCAGAGTTGTTAGCTGGATTTCATACTCCTATTTCGAGTCAAATGCCTTTCAAATGGAAGAGTATTCAAAAGAATTTTTTTAAAAGCTGTTGACATCAGTAAAAGTTGATATGTCTGCATAAACTATGTTCCCATTTTGCAGAGGGGCATTCTTGGAATAGGGAAGGGGGAGACTTTAAAAAAAAAAGGCATTTAAGCTATGCAAAATATAAACTTCTAGAAACCGCAAGTGAGTAGAAATGTGAAGTATTAATGGAAAAAACAGTAGTGTTGTGAAAAAGTAATGAGGTGTCATAACAAATGCTGGTGTAAACAGCAGACTACCTTTGCAATTGTTACTTTGTATTGGTACATGGGGAGTATGTGCATCTATTTGCAGCTACAAAGGTGTGTGCTTATATAATACATCTCTGAGACAGCAAGATGCTGCTGTTTTTCACCCAATCAGTGAAAAGGACTGAAAATCTTCTGGAATAGGGCTAATGAAGCTAAGGAACTTTATAACGTGTTGGGAACCACATGGGTAGTGCAGGGATTTAGTAAATGCCAGAAGAAATTCTAGTTCTGAGCAGTCTTTGTACACTGATCTCATCAGCATCCATGATCCAGGAAGAACACAAGTCCTCCTTCTGTCTCTTTACCAGGATTCAGCCATACAAGCACTGGGCAAACGTTGCAAAGACGAATTAAACTTGCTGTGTCTGTAGTTGATCACCTAACACAAGGGAGCCTTATGTGGAGCCTCTGAATGCTGCAGTAATACAAATGCCGAAGTAATATGCCTAAGTAATATCGCATGACAGCAGTAGTGGAAATTTACTTATTTTGTTTACCAGAGACACAGCTGGAAGTATTTTAAGGTATACATTGCACACTCCTGGATTTCTGCCTTGGCAGTGCCTGCAGAAGTACTGGGTCATTTTTATGTGGTTTGACATATGGGCAGTAGAAAACCACCTGCCATCAGCCATCTTTTTCTTTCTAAGTTAACTGTAGTGTTCAGTAACTACTGGTCTGGTTTGAACTAGAATTTTTCAGTTAGATTGAAAATGAAGCTATGCATGTTGCAGTACTGTTCATCCCAGATTTCCAGGTCATACAGATGGGTGCTACAGAAGCTGGAAAAACTTGTTAAAGAGGATGTTCTGTGCCTTCCCCTCGTATTTGAATTGGCTTTTCTCTTTCAGTCTCTTTAGTCACAAGCTATCTCTAACACCACCGCAGATGCTGTGCGATTGACTCAGGAATCCCTGTTTTGGTTTGCCAAGCAGGCAAACTACTTATCTCAGGTAAGAGAATTTTGAGGTGTGATGTGGTTAGTATCTAAAAATATCAGTGTAGGGAGATGGGATAGGGCTCCAACAGACAAAAACATGGCAAGATAAGGAAGAGGAGTTCACGGTAGAATTATGATACCGTGGGTGTAATTAACCATTGGAAATGCTTAGAAAGGAATGTGGTAGATCACTTGGAGTAATTAAATCAAGATTAGATCGGCTTCTGAAATATCTTCTAGCAGAGTTACAAGTTCTTGTGCTTTGTAAAGAAATTGCTGCATGAGGTATTACAGGCTGTGCCAGGCAGGAAGTCAGACCAGATTACCATAAGAGTTCCTCCAGGCCTTTTAAATCCACATCTCCACCAACAAAGGCTCTTATGTGGTACAGGCTGCCACAGAATTTCCAAAATCGGAGGTGGAGCAGGTCACTCTTGTTTCAGTGGTGAAAGGTTGAAAAGTCTTTGAGCAGATCCTTGCAGAGACGCAGTGGGGGGTACTCAAGTGCCACTGAGCTTCAGTCCCGTGGACCAATGCTGAGCCAGTTCCTGCCCTTGTCTGATCAGCTCATAAACACATCCTTCTGCATAATCTTCTGGTATTTTATCTTATATATTTGACTTGCATTTTTATTGAGTTCAGTGAAAAATAATAATTATTCTGTGATGCTTTTTGAACCCCTTCTGTGATACAAGTAAAGTCCTGAATGAGTTCAGAATTTTCTTCAGTTACTCAGTAAGCATAATTCCATTGTCTTTAACACAGGATCTTCTACAGCCACTATTAATATCCCTGTGAGTAGAAAGGGCAGGGGACATTTTTAGCAGATTATGTAGAATTCCTAGGATAAAATAATCTGCTTTCCCCAAAACTGAAAAAGTAGTAACTTGTATGTTTGCTCCGGGATCTGTATGGGATACTGCAAGTGGTGGACTCTCGTCTTTCAGTTCTCTTCACCCAAAGGGAAGTGTATTCTTGTCTTACTGGGTAAGAGGCAGCAGATCCTTTTAATAGAAAAGAGATTAAAATAAATCAAAAAGTAATTTTATACTAGAAGAAACACAAAACACTGTGGTGAACAAGAATAGCCCTGGCTCCTTCTTCTTACTTTGATAAGCTCATTAATTTCAACATTCAGAATTAATCAGGAATTACTGTGCAAAATCTAGCAAAGGGAAAAATCCATCAGCTTGAGCTCAGAATTATGTCACCCTACTGTACTTAGGTTGCATAGCTTTTGTTACAGGAATGTTCAGTGTAATTCCACAGCAGCATGACAGGAAGAACAGCTAAGAGTTATCCTGGCCTTATGTGGGGATAAAAACTTATTCAGGAAAGTTTTTTTGTAATTATGGCTCTGTAGAAAGATCTATGAAAAAGCTTTTCTGTAAAATTATCCAGGGTAAATTCAAGAGTGAGCCCAGGAATATTAGAAGATTATTTTTTCCAGAATACCTGACACCTAGCCTGACAGCAGGTAGTTTGCATGTGGTACCTGACTATTCCTACTGCTCTCCCTCCATGGACCAATGTATACTTCTGGTTTACACATGGCAGCCTAGGCCTGAATTAGGAAAAATAACAGACTAAAACAATAGTAGAACTAAAGTAAAGAAGAGAGATACCAATGTGTTTGATAAACCATAGTAAAGTGCTTGAAGTAAGTAAGTTTGTGTCCCTCCATGTGGAGGCTCTACCTGCTTTCACAGACATCCAAAAAAGAGAGAAAGGAGAAAGAGGACAAGATGCTGGAAAAAGATAAAAATATTTAATTACCCTTGCTAGTAGGTTAGAGATTCATGGCTGTGGTGAAAGGAGAGAATACTTTGGTTAGTCAGGAATCAAGCATGTTTTGCTTAGTTGCTATGCAATAGTAGTTGTGTTTTTTAGCATGAGATTTCTTTTCTGCACCATGTCTCTTAAAAATATATTACATGCCTATGGTTTTCACAAATTCCTGATAGCCATAATACTGACTGTGGAGAGTATTTAAAAACAAACTTCAGGATGTCTCTTTTTCACATGTTTTTGCAACCAGTGAGTCACTCTTAATGGATACTTAGTTCTGAAAAGGAGTAGAGGAGGCAGTGCCATGGAAGGAAATTGCCCTCTCCATTAGTAATGTATTTGAGACATCATGTTGCTGCTATTTCCTTCCATATGAAATCTCATGGCTGAGTCACTTAATGCAAAGGAAAACAGTCTTTTCTACCACAGAAGAAGTGCCTCTACTGGGCAGTGGCACACAAGCCTGCAAAATTGACTTTGGTTATCACTGAGGGTTTCCATGGCATTTCTTTCTGTTCAGGCCATTAATACTGTAAAAGCGTTCCACAGGACAGAAAAGAGCAGTTGTGTTGAGGTCTGGGGAGTTCCTTTGGCACATCTCCAGTGCACTGCTAGTCCCAAATTCATTGTTTATATCTAAAAACTGCACTTGCTTTAAAAGCTCAGTTTTACTGCATTTGAAAGCTATTCAGTCTTGTTTCCTACACTTTGTTTACTTATTAACCCCTATACTGGAATCCATGATTTTGCCAGGGTAACTTGCTGCTCTCTTCCAAGAGAGAAATATACTTTTTAAAAATTTTTTAAAATCCCCATTCTAGGTTGGAGCACAAGTCCGTGTAAAGAAGTGCTTCTGTGCTCACAATGTCTGCTCAGATGAGAGTCAAGTGTGCTGTGCTCAGTGTTACAGAGCTCTGCAGAAAGTGTCAATTCAGGGAAATTCTGCTGCCATGAGAGAATGGGAGCATCAGGAATGTTCTCTCCCTCTTAATGGAAATGTGGCTTTTGGTGACTAGTACATTTAAAAAAAAGCAGATTGTGTGTGTGCTCTCATTGACAGAGTCCAACTTGAACATCCCAGTGATGGTCAGGACAGCAGATCCTGCTGTTTGCTGCAGCCCTGGGAGACTGGATGAGGCTCTGGTAGCAGCAGGCTGGTTCAGTATATGTCTGGCTGCTACCAGAAGGGATTTGCAGCCATACAGTTTTTGGTTTTGAGTAACCTTTAGAAGAGTGTATCTGAAAAATTGCCAGAATGGCCAGACAGGTTAATTCCCATCAGCAGGAGAGACAGCTGTTCATTTGACCACATCTGCTTCATTTGACTGTGTGGATCATCTTACTGGATAGAATGGGCTCCATCAACCTGCCTGTGGAGAAGAGAGGCAGGTAGGACAACGTGCTCTGTATCAGAAATTCTCTTTGTCTTTGACATTACAGAAATGGCCTTGCCTTATGGAGGTTGCTTGTCTAATTGTTTGACCTTTGCCCTTTTGCACGTTGCCCCTGTGTTTCAGATGTGAGGGATCCTACATCTGCAGGATAGATGGGTTAACTAGAGAATATTTCAGATGGCTGCACCCTGAAGATAGCCCTAGTAAAAGCCTCCCCACCCCCCATATATTACTGTAAAAATATGGAGAAGAAAATAAAGGTTGGAAAAGTCAATGCTGGCTGAACAATATTAGTCCTAATCTCTCTAAGCAATATGTATTCTCTACCTTTTTTCCTCACTTTAAGGGTCAAAAGCCTGTCTAGAAGCTGCTAGAGATCTAGGTGGTGTTAGCTAGATTTGCTTCTAGGTCATTCTCATTCAGCACCATCCTCACAGCAAGCTTTGGTTCTATTGTTTCATTTTCCCCATCTGTGGCTTTAATCCAGTTCTCTTTCCTTAATCACATCCTATGTAGAATTGTCCCACAGCTCATCTCCACCTCAAGCTTAAGGGTTCAGTTGTGTAGGAGACCCTCTGAATGATTTTGTTTTGTCAGTTGAGGTAAACACACAATAAAAACATACACCAAGGCACAAAATGTTCTCTAATCGGTTATTTGACAAGCGCATTTAATTATTAGCATAGCTTGTAAAAGTAATGAAGTCCTTGTAACATGAGATTTAACACTATCCTATTAATTTTTTCCCTCAGAGGTGGGAAAAGACCGCTATATTTTTGTGTGCAAACTGAGAGCATGAAGCTAATGAGATTTGACTGAGAATACGTAAAAGGGGCTGGAACCTTTCAGTGCTTCTTAAGAGTTTTGCTAATAGGTAGTAAATCCAAGCACATCCCACAGTTAGATAAGATTCTGCCTTTGTTGGCAAACCAGAAGGTGCTGTCTGATGCTTTGCCAAAGCAAAACAGAGTTTTCTTGGACCAGCTGTATTTTTTTTAATGTTTAGCTGAGTCAAAAGAAAAGCTATAAGTTGCAGTCTTGCTCAAGAGGTATCATTCAAAATAATTTTTTATAGCATGATAGATTTCATGTTACTACAAAATAAATATTAATCAGCACTAATATTTTTGGTTCCCTCAGGCAGGGAGAGGAGTTCTAACTTTTTACTCAAGTGCAAACGGAATCTAACAGGAAGTCCAAAGTAAAATGCATGCATAGCCTAGAGATTTTTTAATGGGTTTTAGGTCTGGCCAGCCAGGATTGATGGCTGATTTTGTTTCTGACAGGGAACACTTTATCTCAAAGTTAAAAAGCCCCTATCCCAAAAAAGGAAAAGAACCCAAAAAGAATCTGTGTTTGATAGGTTTGAGTTATATGGTGAACTAGATCAGTTACAATTACACTGAAAAAAGCAAAAAAAGAAGAAAGGCAGCCTGAAATGCTTTGTTTACAGTCACAAAGCTGCTTCAACCATGCCAGCCTAACTCAGTGACTGAAGTGAACAGTCCAGTGACTCCAAAGAGTTGCACTTAGCTTCTAATTTCTTGATCTTAGGTCATCTACTGGACTCTTTACTCAGGTACTTCACTTTGTAGTACAAAAGAATCTTGTGTGCAGAGAATATTTCTTATCTTGACAGCTGCTCTGTCAAAAGTAGGGTAGCAGAGTTTGACCTTTGGAGGACATGAGTGGGCTTCCTGTGAAAGCTCTAGCTCCCATGATCCTTGTCAGACAGGAGGATGGGAGAAAAGCACTTGAATTTTGTGCTCCTCCTGTGTCTGCAGAGGGAACAAGGACTAAATGGAGCCCACTTTACTTTTTTGTTCAAATGTGAACTACTGAGTGAGGGTCCTTCTGCTGTTTTCCCTTTCTGCTCAAGAGTCAGTAAGAGCTCTTCCCTGGTACCATGATGGGCAGACCTCTGTAATGGATCAGTCTTGAGACAGTCATCATGCTTGCATTTAAGAAAATCTTTCAGGACACATCTGCTCATTAGTGCTCTCTCTCTTTTGATCTGTTAGAAATTCATTCCCATCCTTCTTGCATCAGCATCTTTCATTGTCCTTTCACAAATTAATTTAAAAACCAATCATCCTTTTTTGATTTAATGATCACAGAAAAGAACAAACCGAGGTAAAGGTAAAAAATACAATTTCAAGAGGGAAATTGTGTGTTCTGAACTGAAACTTGAATGCATGTGTACCTCACAAAAAAGCAGCAGATTTCTCTAATGTTCACCTAGAAATTAGGGAAAGCATTCCCTGCCATATCTGACTGTCACTCAGAAAAATAGTACTGAATTTTTGCTGACTCTGATGATGTGAGGTTAAAATTTGTCACAGTCCTTTAGTTGTAGTAGATATATAGTACAAAGAGAGAATACTATTGAGCAGTTATGACAAGTTTTGACATTTCTCATTTCCTTTATATAAAGATGCTAACCATAGACACTATTAGTCTCACCCCCTTCTTGGGGCTGATTCAGAGAGCCTTAAGTTTCCAGATACAGAGTGAGTCTGTAAAATGTACTAACCTATCAAGATTTCCAGGTAAGTAGCCACAGTGCAGGTGTTCACCAACTCTGATCTTCTTGAGATACAGGATGTTGTGCCTTTTCTGGCCTGAAATTCCATTTCTGAAAACAAATTGATGGGAAAACACTTAGATTTATAGGAGGAGTTCCTACTTTGCTGGCAGCAAAAGCCAAGTGAAAATGACAGGGAGTGCTCACTTCTTTCTGCAAGTTCTGAGTTCAGTGGGAAAATGGCAGGCTGACCCTGGTGTGCTCCAACTCTTTGTGGGAGGATTTGATGTACATTTTTTTCCAAAAGCTGGTTGTAGTTGCAGCTTTCACATATGGAAAGAGACAGAGTTTAAACACGAGACTGCTGTAAAAACTACTAGCATTCATAATTATGTTCAAATTTTATTATTCCTTGCTTCCTTGAAATAAAATAATTAAAGGAAAATAAAATAGTAACAGAAGATAAAAAGATAATTTCTTATTCTTATAGGTTAATAANACTTTCAGGGTTTTGACACCCACAGCTTCTCTGGGCAACCTTTTCCAGTGTTCCACTACCCTCACAGAAAAGAATCCTAACTAGGTTCCTAAATCCTGGTTCTGATAATATTGCAGTCCATTGTATCAAAACCTTTTAGATTCTGCCTTCCTTAAATTGCCAGTACAGTTGCTCCAACTAATTCTTAAATGGAGTGGAAATTACACAAATAGGAGTTATTTGAAGCTGTAGAATGATTTTACACTCATTCTTATGTAATGAGCTAAAACTGCACAGCTGACCAAAAAACAGTCCTTAATTCAGAATTCCAGCCTGGTTTTCACTTCAGTGGCTTTGAAAACTTCCCTCTAGCCTTCATGCACCATTTTATGTGGTTTAACAGGAATTCTGAGAAAATAAAGGAAAGTGAACCATGGACACAGAGAAATGTGGAAGGACAAATTAAGTGAGAGATTTCACGTTGGAATGGGGCATAGAGAAAGCAGTTCTGTAAGAATGGTTTGTTCAAAATGTTTGGGATGGTAAAGTGACATAGAGAAAAAAATTGATTAATTGAGAGAGAATTCATGAAAGGAAAGATGTGATTTATCGGACTGGAAAAGTCTTCCTTGATGATGGCAAGTGGCATAGTCTTCCAAAGAAAGTGCCTGCCTTATTTGGGAACTGAAAACTTGGTTGAATAAAGACTAGAATATATCACTGTAGAACCTGTGCTTCTGTAGGTGAGCACTCTTCTAGCAAAAAACCATTTCTACATCCATATTCTAACTTGCTTGAGAGAGCTCCATGAATCTGGTTCAGGCTTGGGATAAAAACCGTAAGGTGAGTTTTCTCTGCTTGCTCCCTTTTTCCTCTAAATGTTATTATACTGCAGCTTGGCTCTGTCCACACAGTCTGGAACAGACTGTGTTGTAACTTGCTTTAGCCGCCGCTGAATTTAACAGCTTTTGGCTTTGTAAGTAATGCCTTAGGAGAACTCTTGCTCATATGTTCCCTGAGCCAAAGGAAAACTCCTCCAGTAGCTTTCCCAGTGTTTTCTCTGGCTGGAACACATAGTTACCGATTGCTAGGTGAAGATACACTATCTTTAATCTTATTTTTGTTTTTTTCGGTTTGTCCAGCTGACATAGTCTAAGATAACCACTTTGACTAAAGCAGGAAAAGAGATCTTTCACAATGGATTTTCTTTTCTTTTCCTTGCACTTCATGTAATTAAATTCTTCCACTGGTGGGAAAAATGTTTTTCCTTGATGTAAATGTGTGGCAAGTAGTTGAATACTGAGCCAGTCAGTCACATTTCCCTGCTAAGCATACTATTTCCAGTATTTTTCATAACAGAATGACCTATCTTTGTTTCCTAGCCCTGTACTGTTGGCTTTCTGATCCTATTGTCATTTAATCTGTTGCAAGAAATGCATCCATTCGGAAATTGTTAAATAGGATCTCAATAAACATTTGAATTATAAATAGCAAGTACAAATCACTAGGAGATATTTGCATATTTATTTGTAGAATCTAAGCTTCCATTTCAGGTTAGAGGAGACATAAACAATTATACAGCACCTCTGGCAAAGAATTAGTCTTCAAAGCAAGTCAAAGTAACACTGGGAATTTAGAGGAAGATTTCTGAAGTTCTAGAAGGAACTGTGAAAGCCTTGTGCTTTGTTTTAGCTCCATACGTTTTATGTCAAGTATGGAATTAATGCTATAGACTCTTGCTCTGATACATCTTGCTTGTTTTACTCTAATATATCTTTCTAAAAAATATTTATGGCAGCACTGGTCAGAGACTGCACCTTTGCCTGCATCAATAATGTAAAAATTACCCTAACTTAAAGCCAGCTAAAATATTTCAGGGATAGTTGGTTGGTTGGTTGGTTTGGGGTGGTTTTTTAGTTTGTTTGTTTTTTATTTTTCTCAGAGTCTATGGATCAGACTCTGCACTGTACTTTGTAACAGAGGCCACAGATAACTGTGATCTGCCAGAAAGGTTTTAATAGGTTTTATACAAAATCCAGGATCAGGAAGCCAGGTACCACAGAATGCTTTTGAGCCCTAGCAGAGGAAATATTTCTTTGGATGTGTTCTTGGCCTGCTGCATTTAGGAGAATCTCTGTGTAAATTATAAGTGAAAATTAATGTAATTAACTGTAATTAGTATAGTGTTTATAGTGGATACATGTTCCAAAATCTTTAACAGTGCAAGAGACTTCATAGTTTTCAGGAACTGTAGATTTACAGCAGCAATTAGATAATTTAGGTCAACCCTGAATACCTTTTGAACTCCGATTTGCTGTCCATTTGCATCTTTGAAAATCCTCCCACTTATTGACAATTAAATTTGATGCCTCATTAGTTGTTTACATGAAAGCACTTGGCATACTCTTTGTGTTTGTGTCTCAGTGTGACTTATTTATTTAGTAGCACTGCTGGATTTTAAGTTTTGGAGATAAACCAAAGCATTAAGGGCACAAGGCTTACCTGCTGTTCATTGCTTGTCCTTTCTTGCATGCCTGGATATGCAGGAAAGACTTGCATTGAAAGTGAGACTGATAAGCTTCCAATTCTCAAAACAAAGTTCTGTTTTTATTATATAGTAAAGACTTGAGATGACACTTTGCTTGGTACTATGTTCCTACACATCCACATGTTCTTTGAAGCTCTCTCCTTAATATTTGTTCTATAAAATCTGTGTTGTTTAAAGGGGAAAAAACAATAAAGTGTGTTTTAGAATGTGGGATCCCTTGATGTTATTTCATACTTTGATGGGAATAATTGAGGACTGGGGTCTGTACTTTGATTAGGAGAAAGATATCCTTGTTAAATCCTTAAACTGTATTTTCTTTTTAGCCACATGCTTCTGCAATCATTTCCAGTTTTGCAGAATATTATGTTCAAAATGCTATGTTCTGTATGAGGTCCATGTAAACTTATTTTTCCTATTTCACAAGCATGAGGAGTCATTTGTTAGGACCTAGCCTTGTCTCAGAAAATTAAGATTACTTAAACTGGATTTGCAATCTCTGACATGAAATTCTTCCCACTACTTCTTTTATTTTCTTTCACTTAGGTAGGCATCCATTTTTCTTCAAGTTCTAGTAAAGCTTCATGAACAAGAATCCCTGCCCTATGTTGTAATTACTCTTTCTCTTTTTTTTTTTTCCTTTTTTTTCTGGTGTTTGCAAGACCAATTTGCAGTTTTCAGTGGATTAAACTTGTAGCTGAAGAAGATGGGGAGTTTTTCTGCCTTTGATCACAACTAGAACTTTGCACCTAAGAGGGGACTTAGTTCAGTCAGATAACTGCCTTTCAGTCAGTGGCCAGAGGAAGCCAGCATTTAATGAAAATTTAGAGTCTGGATGTGTTTTGTCTGGGCTATTTATTTTTCCTTGAAGGCAGAGATAAGGAAGGATGTGCAGTGATGCAGCACTGAATGAAGGATAGCAGAGGAGACACCAAGACTGGATGCAGGAACAGAAGGAGATTTGCTTTCTTCAGTGTTACCTGATAGGATCTATTTTTATATAGAAATGTCACCTGACAGAAGTCAGGAGAGAGAATATCCAAGTAGTTTAGATGCAGCTAGAGGCAGAGAGCTAAAGCCACGAGGTAGTTGAAGAGGCAGTTGAGGTGATCTGAATGCACAGCTGTATATAAAAATAGTATTTGGAAGGGAGAGGTCTTTTAGGAAGCTGACCACTTACTGCATGTGGCTAAAATCACAGCATAGAAGCTGGCACTAATTGGTAGTGGAGAAATCCAGTGAAAGACTAACATTTTATGATGGAGAACTCAGGAGAAAAAAGTGAGAAACAGTTGACTGAAGAAGAGTGGCACCAGAAAAAAAAGGAGGATAAGATGGAGATAAGTAGAGATTTGAGGCTGAGAAGGAAGAAGGGTGTGATTAAAGAACTGAGGACAGCAAATGTAAGGTAGTTGGGCAGCACCAGGGAATAAAGGAAGAAAACTGAATACCCTGTGAAAATCTGTGTTTCCTAGTGGCATGAGAAAGATCACAAGGGTATGAGTCTGAGGGCTCATTTTCTTTAGGTGGAAAGGCACATCTGTCAACACAGAGCAGTGTTTTGTTTTCCAAGACCAAAGAAACACTATGGAAAGATAAAACTAAAAACAGTCCTGGAGAAGAAACTAGGGGCAAAGATCTCAGAATCCCTTTTGGAACAAAACAAAGATTATATTAATCCAGGCAGAGAAAACTCTCTTAAAATCTATTGCTAGTGTGGTTTTAGTAGAATTACTTTGTTCTCTGAGAAGGAAGGTGGGTGAATGACAAGCTAATGAAGATGTACCAAGAGGCGTGAGGAACTAAGGGTCATGCAGGCATGAAGAGGTCTTCATGCAATGGGCATGTCTGTATTAGTAAATTAAATGGAGTCTAGAAGCAGGCCCTGACCCTGGAAATTAAATGTATCTACTGTTGACTGTCCCTGGACTAGTTTTGGTTTATACTTACGGGAACTCACCTGAACTATTCCCAGGTAAGGTTTGAAAGTTATCTTGGGATTGTTCCCAGTAGGCAGTTTGAAAGCAACCACCCTGTTTTGGAGGGTGATAGACTTTATTAGCATGGCACCTTTCTGTGCCAGTTGGCCTCAGCATTCTTGGACATGTTTATTTTGCTTGTAGAAATAGAGCTGCAAATGTCTCAGTAGATGTAATCCCTTAAAAACTTAGGACATCAACAGTATTTGATGCAAGCTGTGACAGGCAGCGAATATGATTTCTACTTTAAAATGTTGCTGAACTGAGATGTTGATGTGCTATCAGATTTTGTTTTCTCGGAGTATGATGACATTGTAGAAGAGTTGGTTATACAAAGCAAATTTGTATGAAGCATGCATTTACTTACTTCCATTTAAATGTTATACAACCATAAGCAAACATGGGTCATAAATAACCCTCCGTCTCACAGAAGGACAGGCTGTGAAATTAAGGAAACAAGGTTGTGAGGTTGGTAAGGTTTGGGCTGGACTAAGAAGCCCAAACATTTAAAAGTAGAGAAAATATTTTTAAAAGTGCTTAAAACTTCTATAAAACCCAGACAAATCTCCAGACCTAAACAGATAAGATAAATACGGATCCAGATAAATATGGATCTAGAATTTATGGATCTAGAATCTATACGTCTATGGAATAAGTGTAATGTGAAGGTGATGGAGGCATGGAAACTTTGCAGTCAGTGTAGAAAAATGTGTAAAATAAAATGTCATGTGTTGTTCTGGATTTTGAATTCAGGAATGATTCAAACTAAAACAAGAACAGCAAGAAAAGCATCTCTCAGGGTCTTTATCTTAGGAGAACAGACTAGCAAAGTGAAACCTAGAGCATGGTAAGATAGTTCCTTGATAAATACTACAGGGAAGGGGCTGGTACAGAGGAAAGCTGGTTAATAAAGCTAAAAAGTGATGACACAGGAACAAAGTTAGTAACAGATGTCAATTTTAGCAGAAAGCAGTCAATTGACTCTGAAACTAAAGTTAGATCATCCATGTTACTAGAAGCAGCATTCATCTCAGCTCGCATTTTATAAATGGGTTCGTGAACGTGACCTGTTCTTAACCAGCTGCAACGTCAGTTTTGTGAGGAGCTTCAGAGGTGAGCAGGAGGACTTGCACTTTCCTTTTGAATGCCTTAGCTTCTGAAGAGCCAAATCCAACATTTTTGGAAAGGACTGTGTAGGGTATTTGGCAGTTTTCCTCCCTCATATCATCAGTCTTTCAGCAGTCATCCTATGCTCATGGACCCTTTCAGTTACAGAATTATAGAATGGTTTGGGTCTTTCCCAAATGTTCTTTCACTAGACCGTTGCTCAAAACCTCATCCAACCTGTCCTTGAACAGTTCCAGGGATGGGGCATCCATAGCTTCTTTGGGCAACCTGTTCCAATGTCTCAGCACCCTCACAGTAACGAATTTCTTCCTAATCTACACCTACCTTCTTTCAGTTTAAAGCCATCACTTGTCCTTACACTGCAAGTCACTGTAAAAAGTCCCTTTCCAGATCTCTTGTAGGCCCTCTCTAAGTGCTGGAAGGTGCTCTAAGTTGTCCCCAGAGCCTTCTCCAGTTCTGCGCTTTAGATTTTCTCCATTGAGAGTTGATGTTGTGTATGTTCTCCATGGTCCTGTTGTCACAGGTGCTGTGCTGCTTTCCTGGTTCAGCTGCATGGGAAATCATGCCCACACAGCAAGTTCACCTGAAGGAGCTTGTCTCCAAGGAGTGTTAAGTTGTGTCAGACTGTGTCAAACTGTTGCATTATTTTTTTTCTCAGTTTGCCCTGTTGCTGGAGCAGGATTTCATGGAGAGCATTCAAAATGCGCGTCAGTGCAATATTGGGAAATGTTTTGTTTACGTGTGACTCAATGTGAATGTGAATTGATAACCCCAAATTGTGTCAGAATGTAATTGTAATGTCTTTCTTTTTGTTTTTGTTGGCCTTTATGTGTTTCTATAAATACTGTGTAGTTTAATATATACCAGACTGATGAATGTGGAAGCCTTTGTGTCTCTAAATGAAAACTTTCAAATATAAATAGCTTTAAAACTATAAAAAGAAAAATTTCTATGCTATATTTATCACTGGCCACTTTTTTTTTTCCCCTTCCATTGCTTCTCTCATTTTATTTTTAGGGATGCTTACTAAAAATAGTTTCCCTGCTTTCCTGTTGGCCGTTATATGGCCACTGTGGAATCCAAGTGATTTCTAAGCCAGATAGTAAGGAAAGTGCTCCATACTTGAGCAGTGTGAGCCTGAAGTCTTGTCTGTTCAGACCTTCTTCACTGATGGCATCAGCTTTGTCTGTTTGGTTGATTTCTTGTACATATTCCTTAGCTGGTTTCAAAATGTGATTCCAGCATTGTTCAGGACCTCCTGTTCTTCTTACATGTTATTCTATGTCTCCTTCATAAGATGGTAGCTCTGGTTTTGCTAACTTACTGAAGTCCTTACTCTTCACAAAAGCTACTATGCTGGCAGCCATAACAATTATTTTTTTTCCTAATGTAATTAGTTTTACAATATTGATGTGTTGGTGATCAGCTCAGCTGCACACAAAGTTATTTGGATAGCTTTAAGTTTTGATGGCCCTCAGGCCTTAGCTCTGACTTCACTGTTGAAACTGCAGCTTCCTGTGCACTTTTCATTTGTGCTATTTCATCCTTTTCTCCCTTTGTGTGTGTGTTAACAGATACATAATTTAAGGTAGGGTTGAATGTAGTGTGAGCTTCATTACTGTTTATTAGGGTTTGCAGGCCAGAATTGTCTTCCAACACTACTTGTTTGAAGAGGCTGCAAGGGCATCACATAGTTCTTTTGTCCTGAACTGTCTCAAGAAAGGGAAGTAAGAGTCTGTAAGGACCAGCTAATTATCTGTACGCTGCTCAAAATGGCAGAGGAAGTGTAGAAATGCAGTTATTTAGGGCAAATACAATCACGGTTGGTTCCTTGTAACTCTGACTGCATGCTTTGGTCTCAGCCTGAAACACTGCTGTGGGAAGGAAGAGGAAGGAAGCAAGATAGCAATTCTTATGGCAAAGTAAGAAGCAATTAGGACAAGTGGACAAATTTTGTGCCCATATCACCAGCTGCAGAAGGCTTCCTGGCACTTCTGAGGCAGCAGTGGTTCCCTCTTGTACCAAGAGAAATGCCTTCTCCTGTGTCATTCTCCAGCAACCAGGAGATGTGTCTGTATGGGTACATGAGCTGGGCCCAGGGCGCACCTCAGACATGTCAAGGTGTTTGGTGCCCTTTCTTGTGGTGTTCTTGTGGTCTTGTGGTGGATCTGGGAGCTGATGTGATGAGATGGAGTGAGAGATTATGTTCCTGTCTCTGCCCAAGCCTGTGCTACTGTAGTCATTGCCATAAGACCACTTGTACCTTGGACTTCTTGCAGCTCTGGAGGAGCAAAGACAGGAGCAGCAATGTGTTCTGTTGTCTTTGAGAGGTAGAGGAATTATTGCTTCTTGTCAGATAGGAAATCCCCAAAATGGACAGCTACTACTCATGGTCTAAAACTGTTTTTCTGTCCTCATCAGGCAGGAATATTTTTTCCTGCCAGTAAGCCATCATGAAGATTCCTTAACTTTACATCCAAGCAGATTGCTGTTGCAGCCAGCCAATGACATATAAAATGGTCTTTGTTCATGGGGCTCTGAGTCTCTGGGGAATCATGGACTCATTTAACTATCAATCTTTATGCTTTGAGGCATGCCAGCATCTTCAAGCTTCTTGTTAATTTTAAATGTGATTGATGTAGTTTTATTTTTATGCAGCACCTTGAGATGCCTACTGAGAAGGGCTCTTAAAATAGGTGTAAATTAATGTGCTGTTCAGACTTCCCATTAATCTGTTTGTCTTTACTCTTACTGAAAGGTAAAATACAAAAGCTACAGAGGGAGGAATTTGGAATAAAATGGTAGAAAAGGGGGCTCTGAAATAAAGGCATTTAGTACTGAGGGCTAAGACTAGTAGTGGAGGAAACAGAACAGGATGTTTAGAAAGTCCAGGCCCTTTGGCATGAGTTAAGGATCTTGGAAAATAAGCAGGACTACAGTGAATTTGTGAAACAATGTTTGTCTTCCTAAACTGAATACTGGAAAGGATCCATTTCACACTTTGCCTTTGCCAGCACCCTGATATCTATTGCAGCACTCATCTTCTGGCCTCTTTATTTTCAGAGAAAAGTTTGACTTTGTGTTTAGAAGTTATTTATGCTTACTGTTTTCTTATGGCACTAATATGATCAGTTGTGGCTATGGGGCTAAACTTTGGAGTCTTAATCTTTGGTCCTGTTGTGCCACCCTGTTTCTGATATAACTTCAGTGATGGGCTTAAAAGACTCCGCTTCCACTTTGCTTCACCACTTCTTTGCCTGCATGGGTAAATTAATCAGACTTATATGATTGTCCATACTGTTTAATTTCTAGCACACTCCATGACATGATTTTGGTCCGTGCCAACTAGCACACTCCCAGATGACAGCTGTGGCAGGATGGCGTGGGAGAGAGACTGTTCTCAACAGGCATTATTGAAGAGGTAACCATGTTTTGCAGGGGAAAAAGGTGTAAAGATGTGGACTGGAACTGGCCTTGCCTTTCTTCCCAAGCCTCTGGATTCTGATGTATTTTATACACTACAACCAGTCTCTTGATCTTAGCATTTCCGAAAGATACTGAAATACAAACTTTTTCTTCCTCATTGCTTTGCTAGGTGCTGTTATCCACAAAAACATCAAGCCACCTCCTCCTTCTCCCTGTGGGCCATCTGCTCAGGCTTACAGCAACACTTCCATAGCGATAAGATCTTTTATCTTTGAATAAGAGTCAGGTTAGGGGCAGGACTCAAGTTTTATATCAAGCTAGTTCATGACAAAACCAATCCCTCTGAACCTGAGTGAGCTTTCCTGAGAGTGGTCTTCTGTCATGCAGCATATTTGCATTTAGAGGGGTACAGCAGTAGCTCACAAGGCCAGTGTTGTCACAAGCCCACAACAGCAAGTTAGGAAAGTAATTGCTGTTCTGGTATGTATGTATTTGCTTATCACTCAGGGTCATGATGATTGTACACACAGACTGTACATTTGCTTGCACACATGGATTTTTTTTTAATTTCACACCTGTAATTCACTCTTTAGGCTTTGTTTGTTGCACTTTACATGAAAATAGGGAATGTTTACTTTCCCCTGTGGGATTTCTAGTTTGTGAAGGCCTCTGCAGTTCTCTGTTGTGTAAGGTATCATTGAATTCTGGATCATTGCTGATGCTTTGGCTGAATGTGTTTTTCCAAAAATTATATGTATAAGGTGCACCTCTATATGAAATACATAATATATATCTTTATAAACCTTGGTTGTTCTCTTTCTTATATAATTTTCTAGTGCCTGAGTTTTTAGTTGCAAATGGAGATATTATTAAAGCCATAGTCTTCCTCACCCACTGTTGGAAATTTTTTTTCATCATGCTGTGATGTTTGTAGGATGTACATCAACAGCAGCTACAGGCTGCACAGACTTGGGTTTTTGTCTTGAAAATGATAGGGTTAGCTGAACAGTGAGCCTGTATCTATCATCAAGATTTAAGCTCTTGAGCCTGTTCTTGGTACCACTGGAGCAGCAAAGAAACTACTGCTGAGTCACTGGACTAACCAGTGTAGGTTTCTTCATCATGACAATCTGTGTACAGCACTGTTATCAAGGGGATTAGAAATATGGAGCAAAAGGGATTTTGTTGTGTTAGTGCTAGATGAAATAGTGCTTTTACAAACTGGAGTGGTGGGCAGGTTTGAGGCTAGTGAGAGCCATGACAGTAACAGTCACACAGAAATTGTCAGGAAAAAGAAGGGCTGTGAGAGGTGCAGGGTCTCCTTTGTAAACTCTGTTAACAGTTGTTGCCAGTCTGTGCACTCTTCTCCATATTCATTAGCTGAAGAGGCTGCAAAGTCAGTCTGGAAGAGATTGTGCTGACTACAAGTTTCTGTAGCCTTTGGTGGTGCCAGCTGCAAAAATAGGCAAATCTGGCTGCAGTGGAAGGGCGTGATGGGGCAGCTCCAACCCAACTGCTGCCCTGGGGGCGTTTTGGAGGCTTTGGCTGGAAGCCCTGAAATGCATCTCCCAGGGGAGGACTGCGTTGCAAACAGACCGTGCCCTTCCCTGTCAGTGGATTCCTTTGGCAGTAGGAATAAACATATTTATGATAAACTGCAGTGATTTTTTTGCCCCTCTTTGAGATGGATGTGAGATTTGCATTGTGTTCATTAATTCATCTCACATATGACCCTTTCAAAAGGTCTCCTTATAGCAGCCATTCATTAGCGGTGGCATTGTGCCTGGCTGAAGGCCAGGGGAAAACATGTTTCTCAATTTCTCACTCTTACATGGCCTAAACCAAACATTAACAGCTCCCCATTGATTTAAGTGTCTCTTGATTGGATCAAGCCTACTCTGTTGCAGGAAACAAAGGACTGGAGGTGTAGTTCCTATTTTTCCTTGGAATTTAGCTTTCTTAAAGAGAACT
This sequence comes from Anthoscopus minutus, assembly GCA_013399455.1. Classification (NCBI taxonomy): domain Eukaryota; kingdom Metazoa; phylum Chordata; class Aves; order Passeriformes; family Paridae; genus Anthoscopus; species Anthoscopus minutus. The sequence continues at coordinate 88,179 of VWYI01025811.1, read as the reverse complement.
GAGAGGTCCTCTGCACCCCAACCTGAATGAGTGACTTTGAAATAGGATACTTGTTTACATGTATAAAGAGATTAGCGTTAGAAGTAATTTAGAGGTAATGCAATAAACTTTTATGCGTACTTTAGAGGACTTTCTCTTTTCCCACAGAGTTACGGTCCTTGGTAACATGTCAACTCTGTGTAGGAAAAATATTTCTGGGAAGTGGTTCATATACAGGGAGAAAAGCCCATGAACAAAGCAAGCTTTCTGCTGAAAATTATGAGTTTAAAAGAACATGAAACTGCTTTATATCTTATAATTTTATGGGGTTTTTTTCTTTCTCAGGGAATAATTAATTTTTCTCGTTTGTCTTATTTACTTTTCTTAGGAAAGGGAGAATGTTGGGATCGCTCAGTCAACAAGAAGTCTCAATAAGAGCCAATCTCTGCTTCAGGCAGCAATTGGTCCACAGCAAATGTAGGCAGACTGGTGTTAGCTCCCATGAACTGTAATGACACTTAGATTGTTGCTGAACTAAATATGCAGGTCAATGGGTAGGTCTCTGTGTCCCATACTCAAGCTCCTACTGCTGTATGATTCACTGCTTTTAGGACCTGCATTAGTAAGATTAAAGTCAGTGTTGCTTTGCCTGCCTAGCTCCTTCCTGCAGGGAATGCAGGGAAAAAATACTTGTGAAATCCTGGGCACACAGAAATCAGAGATCCACTCTTACTTTGTTGCAGTGATTTTGATGCTTTTCTACGCTTTCTTGTGGGACAAATTGCTGTGCTGCCTCATTTTCGTTGGTGTTGTTCAGACATCATTTATTCAGTTGCTGCCCTTGCACAAGTGTCAAAAATCACAGATGTGAAAATCTTGGACACTGTGATTTTTCACAGCATTCATGACCAAAAGACAGTTGGCTTCAGAGATCAGAGGCATCTTTGAATATGAAAAAAGCTCTTTTAAGTGTATTCTTCCTTTGTAAAGGCAGTTGCTCATTCAGACCGCTGTCAAGTGTGAGTACCCTCAGCTGGAAATCTCTGCTGCAGTGTGGTCTTGCTCCTGTTTACAGTCAACAGGGTTGTTTGGGACACTGCAGCTCATTACCCAAGCTTTTCATCAGCTGCTGAGCTTCATTTGTTTTTTGGAGTTTACTCCCTTAAAAATATGGTAGTCATCAGTGGAAAACCAACTGAAACGAGAAGTGTTGGACTTGTTTTCTATTTTAGGTATTATGTGGTTCTATAGCAAATAAAAGGTATAGATTATTTAGTTTTATTCAAACAAATAATTTGCTGGTAAGGAAGGGGAACAGCCATGAGCTGAAAATAAAATTTATGGCACAATTCTGTGTATGTTGTCAGGGAATCATTCCCATGCAACTCAGTAATGTTACAGAGATTTCAGGGATTATGTTCAGATTAAATGTCATCAAGAGCTGAGCCTTGGCAGTATGCCAGGAAGGTCATATGAGGAAAGTCCCAAACTTTTACACTCAGATAAAATTGTGTTCTGCTTAATAATCATAATACACTGCAAATTTTAGCACAAATAATGACTTAGGAAATCTCATCATAATTTTATTTTTAGAAAATATATTATTTAGTTTAGGTTCAGGATTTTTCACTGTTTTTTGGGATTTAAGACTATGTAAGCAATTTTTTTGAGGGTGGTATAGGTTTTTTCTTGGTAGCATGACATTAAGAAACTTTAGACCAAAGCTTCTGCAAATTTTAAAATTTGAAATTTTTCGTTTTCAAGTTAAACATGAATATAACAATAGCCTACTAATACTTCCACAAATATTATTTCCCACAATCAACCCTGTTATTTTTAAGAAGTCTAAAATGCTGTAATTCCATGGCATTTATGGAAGATTACTTTACTTTATTATTGGGAGAGAATGAGAAAACAGTTACAAATGCATAGTTGAAGATCACTTTTTCTTTTATTTATCTGTGGATGGTCTGTACCATTCCAAAATACCTGTGGAATTATGAAGGAATATGCTGACAGTCTAATTCTGTTTGGAGAATGTTATATTTTGGTTTAATCTGATCTGTTTACAGTAGATTGGTTTCAACTATGGATGGGAATTCTTTCCCTAGGGGATATCTATACATGGAATTGTAGAGCCCTAACTATACCACTTGAAATAAACACTCTTTTCATCTACTTGCCATCTCTGAAAAAAAAAGCTGAAACTATTTTAAAAGTGATTTCTTAAATCTCTTAAGTGCTCTCAAATGTGATCCTACTATGGATATGCTTAAGGGCATATGATGATTTTTTCTGTATCCTTTCATTTGCTGCCTGGCACTGACCCCAGCAGTGGTGTGGGCACACCCCTTCCTGCTGCCCTTGGTGGGCATAAAGTGCTACGGAGAGAATTGTCACAAGACTTTCTTTTGGGTATGACCAACCTCCTGAATCAAACCACAGCTGTTGGATTTGATTTACCACTGAGCTTCAAAAAAAAAAGGGAGCAAAAATTTGAGTTATTAGCCAAAGCAGTGATGAGACTGTGGATTCAGGCTCTACCTTTATTTTCTAGTTATTTATGCATCTCATATTTGTAAACCTTATTTTAGGCATACTGTATATACTTAAGTGTTTATATACCAAAGTTTGCTTGTGTGTGTAAACATACGTGTGCATGTGAATGCTGAAGTTTAATTTCCCCTTCCTTCTCCTTGCCTCTTTGCTCACCTTGCCTGCTGCAGTGAGGCACAAGACAGGGAAGAAAATTGTTTTATCTGACGAGGGCCAGCATTGCAATGGGAGAGTCTACAAACTCATCTTCAGTTCATTAAAGTGTAGAGGTCGGGAGATAATGATCAGAGTTGTCAGATTCTGGAAGGGGTCACAGTGATAACAGTGGGATCAAAAGTCAAACTGAAGAGCACCAGGAGATGTGGCTGGGTGCAGCAGCAGGACTCTGGGCTGGGCGTCCAGGCTCCTGAGGCAGAGGTGCTGCCAAGCTTTGCAGAACAACTGATTCAATTGGTTTGTTATTTATTTATGAAGGGTACCATGTGCAACCCCCAACATGCCAACAGTTCTTTAATGTGCAGATGTAAGAAATTCCAGTTAGAAGTCAACCCTTTAAGTACTATGAATAAACAAGGTAAATTCATTATTTATTTCAGTAAACTTAAAGACCTCACATTGTACCACTAATTTATCCTGGGGTATTGATAGAATTTTTTCCATTGCTTTTCTAGACCTTTATTTAAACTACAATAAGTAGAATTTTATCAGCCTACAGCCCCAGACACGCAGTAATAAATCAACTAACTCTTATTTCCTTATTTGCTTGAAGCTACTGTGACAACAAATAGTCTGTTCACATACATTATTTCTTTGTACTACATCGTATGCAAATATTTCAATTATTATCCTTTTATCTCTATAATATTTTAACAACATGATACAACATGTTTCTCTGATAAACTGAGTTATGTAAAAGCAGCTTCACATCACATCTACATAATGCTTTAACAAAACATTCCCTCTATTTCAAGTTAAAATGTGTGTTCATCTTGGGAATATCCTCATAAAGAAACTTAATTTGCCTCATTAAGAAACACTTGTGTATTCTCATAAGTTTTCATTTTAATTTTTTTTTTAATAATAATTTTATAATTTTGGACTCCTGCCTGCCCAGGCTGCCTGGGGCTGGCAAAGGTTTGGTAAGTTCAATTTTGCAGTTAAATTTTAATTTTTGTTTATAAAGGATGTAGCTTGACTTCTTTGCACCTTTCCTTTTTTTTCCCCCTTGTGTGAATATTTATGTAACTGGATGTTTATTTTCTAGTATTAATCCTTGAGAATTATGGCTTCCCCTCTAAAGCTGGTAGAACCCTGAAAACTGATGTTACTCCAGCAGGGTTCATCCAGCTTTGTACCTGTGCAGCGCTGTGTCAGCAGCCTTTTTTTTTAAACAGGCTTGTTCCGAGGGCCTGTGAGATCCCTTGGCACGGTGCAGCCTCCCGCTGTGTGAGTGGCTGTGTCCCGGTGCCTTGCCTGGCCAGCTGGGAGGTGCAGTGCCTGTGGTGTCAGAGGGATGGCGATGGCAGGTGCTCTGCTGGCGTGCCGGGGTGATGGAGGTGAGCCGTGGGTGCTGCCCACGCAGCGTGGCTTCCCCAGCACCAGTAGAGTGTTGAGTACTTAGGGCTGCACTGGTTGTATCCTGAAGTATTTGAAGTGTTTTATCCTAATGTGTAAAGCAATATATGAGAGGGAGGAGTAGGTATGTCTCCCCCTTTCCCAAAGAAGGGGAAGAGAAACACAAAATGAGAGAAGAAATCATTTCCACTTAACTCTGGATGTACTGTCTCGAACCAAATAGCACTACCAAGCATCTGTTTGCTGGAGGGGTGTGAAACGGCCAGGTGTGCTTTGTGTAAAAGCAAGTGATTGTAGCCTTGCAGACACTTCATGCGATTGTAGATCGATGCAGACACTTCATGAGTCAGATCATTCATGACTGCAATAACGAGATTATTCATGACAGGCTCCTCATTGTGACAATGGTCCTTTATTTGAGGTCTGCATTGTGTGTGTGCTATACTTCCGATGTGAAGATTCCTTCCCTGCTAGAAAACAGCATTGCAGCAGGGAACCAGAAGTGAAGATCAGTGCTGCTAAGATCAGGATGTTACTCAGTGCTGGAAATAATTGGGAAAGTTCATAGCTGAGTTAAAAGTTGTAACCATGAACTTCAGTGGGATGGTACTACTTCCTGTTGGTTCTGAGGTAGGCTTTTATTTGATTCTTAGTGAGTTGTCTTTTGGTTTTGTGGGGTTTTTTTAAACTCTTATCTTCTGATTAGAACTGGTTAAATACTGCCAAGAGAGTTGCTCACAATCATATAAGAGGTGCTTTGTCTTGATAGTGACGGTCCTTTATGTACACAGCCATTTTGTTTAAGGAAAAGAAGAACAAAACCACAACATTTCTTTAGTGTTCAGAGTCAGGTTAATTTTAAGTTCACCCTTATTCTTAATTTTTTCATGAAATGATTCTTGTCTCTATTATATAACTTTTATGGGGTCCCTATGGTAAGAGGTGATTATCTCCCACAGCAAGGTGATTATGCTTTGTGGTGGAACCATGACCAGGGTGTTTTAGACTTAGGTGCTAGAATATGGCTTGGATTTGTCTCCTGTACACCTGGGTGGTCAGGCTGAAACCAAGGCGTGTTGTGCTCCAGATATTTACTCCAAGTGGAGCATCCTTGCAGGATCTTCCTGTGCCTGGTGCACAGAGTAGCTGGGAAGTTCATCCCAGGTGAGGCAGGCTGGGGAGCAGGGAGTACTGGAATCCTCCTGCTCTTGAGAAGTCCCACTGAGCTTGGAGGCAGCTCTGGTGGCTGTGCTGAGATTGGGCAGCCTCTGTCATCACTGGGAAGATGATGATGGTGAGGCAGGGATGACTTTTGGGAAAATGGAGAGACCATCCCAGAGTGGCAGCAGCACCTCAGAGGGAATCAGCAGAAATGTTTGCTGCAGTAGTAGAGTTGAAAATAACTGTGTTTCCCATGGTCAGCAGCTTGTAAGGAAAACACAGAGCAAACTCTTGAAAAGCACATCTGAAACTAAAATACTGCTTTTGTTTTTACTTTTGATTCCAGCTTTTGTCCTTGAAGCTCAGAGGTTTCCTGGTGTTTTCTTTTGAAACTGTGCTGTTTCATGAAAGGCAAACAAGACTAAAATAAATCTAATGTGAGCATTGCAGAGACTCTGTCCTCTATTTGGCCATGTGATTTTTAATTTTTTCCCCCAATTAATAATTATATTCTACAGCAGAAGGTTGTTTGGATTGTTAGGGATGTTAGCTATGAATTTTGAACTTCAGTATAAAGCTGAATTCCAGGTCATTTTGTTGCAAGTTCACATAATATTTATATGCTCATTTTCAGAAATAAAAAAGAGGGAGTTAATTGTTTGAAAGGAAGAATAAAGCATTTGACTATTCTGTATTGTGTGGGGTTGTTATGACAGACTTCTTTTGGTTGCACAGCATTCAAATTACAAAATACATCAGTAGGGTAACGGTACCTAATGTCATCTGTTGGTACTTCTACAAGCAATTGCATTACTTCATTAAAAATTTACAGTGCTCTGAAAGGCACTTTGTGATAGATATAGTGATAATTATACACATGTGATTTTGTATAGTGTTAATGTAGAACTACATTTTCCGCATCCTATAGCAAGAAACAGACAACTATTGCTCTTGAGATACTCGCCAGGTAATTAAATATAAAACTTGAATTTTTTACTGAAGTTTTTAGTATTTGGATTTTAGCTATTTCGGTTGCAGTTGACAAAAATGCTTTCACTGTTATTAGGAAGCTAATCAAATTGAGTTTGCTGAAATGGAGATAATTTTTTCAAGACTGATTTATTTACAAATGAGATTAAATGGGTATGCAATAACACTTTTTGCCCTAAGCAGTTAAAGGGAGCAGTGTTTACTTATTACCTTTTCCACACATCTAGATCAGGGCTGTTTAAATTGCAGGTCTGATTTAGGCTTGAACCATGAGCGTATTTGACCTTGCTATGATTACATTAACTTGCCCTGATGGTGTTGGAAATAAACAACTTGATGTTTATTCCAGTTTATTGGAGACCGGATTCACCATTCCTAGGTGTCAAGATTGTGCATGACTCTTGGATAGCCATGAAGATGCAGACTGATCTCACAACAAATAGCTGAATAGCCCTTAGTAAATTAACTGAGTGAAGCAGATTAATACAGTGTTATCTTGTTATTTACTGCAAAAGAGTTTTTTACTGAAAGGAAAAAAATAAACTGTAGAATTCTGTTCTCAGTGAACTTTTGACAGTTTTATGTAAAAATTGTTTTCTATGAAAATATATAAATTTCTATGAAAATGTATAAAACCTGTGTTGTGACCAGAACTTAGTTACCTAGTTCAATAGGTATAGATGTACTTTTTTCAATGCTATGCTTAAGGAAGTCCTAGGATCTTATATTGATTATAAGGATTATGAATTTGGGAAACAGGTTGGGAGTGAAGGGTATTGGCTTCTGACATAGTCCCTCATGTGTAAAAGTGCAAAATTAACAATAATTATATTGGCTGTCATGACATGTAAGGTGCAGTTGTTGGGATGGGGAAAAGGTCTCCTTGGAGTTGCTAAGTATCTGATTTAAGTTTTCTTATTTCTTTTTATGTTTTGAGAAGTTCACAGATTGGCAGTTGAAGTTTTATTGCAAATACCAGGTTTGAAACTCTTGCACAGGAGTACTGAAGAGCAGTTACTGCATGTACACAACAGAGGGAAAATCTTGACAAGAAAATCCTCCCATTTCCAGTTGCTACAAAATTCTTAAAAGGAAGATGCACATGAAAATATTTTCTTTAAACTGTTTGACAGTGCCATTCAAAAATGAATTGTTTTGTACTCCTACTTGTTAGCTCAAGCACAACCAGGTAATGATAATTCTTAGACCTGTGATTATTCATTGCTAAATTTATTAATAAATATACTCTTTCATTCTTGTATGGTAGCTTTCTGAAGCAATCCCTGCAGAGAAAGGCAGCCTGCTCATATTTTCTCTTTTACCACCACAACAGTCTCTTTTTTCTTTTTCTTTTTCTTTTTCTTTTTCTTTTTCTTTTTCTTTTTCTTTTTTTCTTTTTCTTTTTCTTTTTCTTTTTCTTTTTTTTCTTCTTTTTCTTTTTCATTTCATTTTTATTTTTCTTTTTTTTCTTTTTCTTTTTTCTTTTTATTTTCTATTTTTAGCTAATTAGTGTATAAAAAAGGACATGAAATTTTAATACACAGCCTTGCTAGTGAAGAGAATGGAGGGAAATAAGTAAATCAAAGTCTAAATTGAAGTAAAGGTCTTAACTGCACTGGACTTTGAAATATTTATCTAAATCCAATCTGTGAGCACTGTAAAAATAATAAAAAGAAAAGGAAATCTGGAATTATTTGCCTAAGGTTGAAGCATGTAAGTTTTAGATATATGTCATTGCCATCTGTGGATTATTCAGTGGTTAATATGTAACATTCTTTATAGTAGTCAGTTCATTTGTATGAAAATTTGCTCTTTAAGATCTTCACAAATGTTGAGGAAAGAGGAAGAGGAGAGATTTATTTTCTTAATTAAAAAAACCCACTACCACTAAACCTATTTTAGGACTATCTAGAGGCGATTTCTTACACCTGCTTTCAACAATACTTTGTCCAGAAACATCTTTTCCTCTTCTCTCATTTTTTCATAGTCTGCAATAACTATACCCCAAGGATGTCTTCACTTCCTTCCAAACTTCTCCTGGGCTTAGGGTTATTCCACCCATACAAAGAGACCTCAAAATACTTGTCCACTGAAGTGTTTTTTCTCAAGACCTCTGGAAATCAGTCTTGCCTTGAGATTGAATTGGTCCATTGCTCATCTCAGCACTAGGTAAACAAAGCATCTTTGTATTCAGTAGGAATGGAAATGTATTTCCATGCTCATGAACTTTTACAGAGAAATCCATTTGCTCAGTCTTCAGTGTAACAACATTGTTGACAAAATTTCTTGATGCTTAGCATCCTTTTTTGACATCACTGGAAGACTTTGGAATATGTGGTAAATGCCAGTGCACCACACCATAATAAGGCTGTATTTTTCCATTTTCCTCTATCTGAACAATTCTGACTTGGAACAGGTGATAGTACCATGTGAGTGAAATATTTAAAGTTACAAATGTGAAGAGAGGCTATTTTAACTACTTTGTCCAGGATACAATGCTATTAACTCTTCGCATGTACACACCCTTCTTAATCACTGAAAATTACTTAAGGAATTTCTAGGTTAGTGTGAGAGCTTGGCTCTAGAGCTGGAGTAACTGAACTTCAAAGCTGGAGAAGACCTGAAATTTATCTGGTGGATTGTCATCTGTACACCATAGAGATGACCTAGATACAAACTTTACCTGTCAGAAGGTTTTAGAACAAGCAAAAGCAAACTGAATGCAGTTTTTGAACTTTGATTAATTTCATTGGACTGTTGCACTTGGAAAGATTCTGGCCAATTTATAACAGCACCAGAGTGGGCAATGATCAAGAAAAATGTCTTAGTAGGCAGTGTCACAGAAACCTTTTGGAAGCATCCTTTAATCTGGTGGTGTGGCATGTGTGGAATCCCCCAGGGGTTACTGTCATTAACTACTCCCATGAGAGTCCTGACAGAGAAGGTTTTTCAACACCAAATGTGAATCATGAAGCGTGCCTTTGATAGATTGCAGCCTCTTGTTTGGGAATGTAATTAATGCCTCAGTTCAGCTGCCAACATGCTGATGCCCAGTGATACTTGAGATGTCACAGAGGGTGTCCCCCTTGGCCTCCAGCAGTGGCCCTAGAAGGAAGGCTATCTCTGTGGGAGATGCCCCATAAAGTCGGGGTGGTATTTGGAAATAGGTAGTTGTAAAAAAAGCCCTTCTATCAGGAGAGCCTTGTGTTATTTGAATTCGTATGAGAATCTGGGAATTTTCCACTTTTTTTTTTTTTTTGCCTTTCACTTTTCCCTCTATTATAAATAAAACTTAAATGTTTCTGTAGAAGAGGACCAGATTGACAGCAAAGATGTACTTCTCACAAGGAAAGAATTGTTAGTCTTGGTCTTCATGATGTGTAATAATGGCCAAATGATAAAAATATCACATTTTTTCTTTAGTCTTTTTGATGTGGAGATTAGAAAATCATAAATTATTTTCTATTTTGGCTGCTGATATCCTCATTATAAAACTGAAGGGTTCTTAGGGCAGTTTAGTGATGCTTTCAAAGCATTTCCTCTTGGATGAGATCCAGAGGATTCCAGCATGGTCGTTTTGGCACAGTTGGTTGGTTTTATAAAACAGGTGTCTACATGTGTGTAATAAATCCAGTTATGCTGATAAATCTGAACAGATAATTGAAAAGTGTGTGTTACAGTGAACAAGGCTGGTAATTTACCATGTCAGTAAAGCAAAATATAAGCAACATTTCTGTAATGTGTGCAATGTTCAGTAATTCTGTAATTTAATGGCTCCATTGTGTAAGCCATTTTTAAATTCCCATTCAAGATGTTCAAGATGTCCTTGATCCAGATGTTCATATATTTTGTTTTATTACTAGATGCCTTTCAGTTAAAATCTGCAAACCTTGTTCTCTTTTTCCTTTACAGTGGTACCAGCCAGTTCATGACAAAAGATATAAAATTAATGAGGAAGTGAAGAACTGAACCATGCACATTAAAAATATATGTAGTAAATGAAAATCATCAATAGGCTTGTATTACCAAAGAGTCACTTTTCTAGGTGATGTTCCAGTCTATCCTTTGAAACAGAAAAAGCTGTTTAATCCTGTTCATATCACTTACATCAGACTGTTTCTAGTTAACTTGCTAAGACTCAGCAATATCTCAGATGGTCTAGAAATCTTAGGAGAGCAGACTGGCCATTTCACTGTAATGAATTTCATCATTATCATTGTGATGTTTTGGGCTCTTTTAATACATTTCCTTCCAAAGTTTTGAAGTCTCAGTCCTTCAGATTAATGCGTTAATCTAATTATCACCATATTCATGTGGAGTTCCATGACATTCAGAGAAAGGTGGAGGATCTTCAATGTTTTGTAAAGCTCATAAACAGCTGAAAAAAAAGGCTATAACCTCCATAATTGCTGCTACTGAATTAAACAAAGGAAGCATTGCAAGGAGACAGTTACATTGCATTTACTGGTTAGCAAAAGTTCTTCTAAGACCCAAAGGATATGCTGTAGTTTGGTCTTTGTTCCTCATATGTGTGACAGATTTCAAGGGTTGCCTCCAACTCTGGGAAGAACTAGGACCTTTGACCAAAAATTTCATCCATATATTAAATATATTAATGTCTTGTTCTTGCATGGATACAGCCTCAGAGTTGCATATTATCTTTAAAGGAGTGAATGGAGATGGACAGCAAACATGAGACAGACCAGACTAAGGAAGGACAATGCAGGTTTTATTGATGATACCTCCGGTACTCAGAAAGAATTGCACTGGTTTTTGTTGGTGTGAAGTACATAGAATACAAGCAAGACTGTTCATGCCAACATTGCATTGTGATTTTTTTCAATAATGATGCACACTCTTTTGTACCAGAAGGGAAAGAAGTTAATTAAATCCTTTACAAATATATGTGAAATATGCAATAAGTAAAATCTTGTAAGAGTGCTGCTTAAGGTTATAGTGTTCATATGTCAAGCTCAGAAGAAAAGTCCAATTACAATCCCCACACAATGACTGTTTTATATTATGTGTGCAGTAAAGGTATCATTATAGTTTTCTTCTCTTGATATATTGGTAATTTACTGAATAGTGGCATGAGGTAGTGATTTGTTTTATGGCTGTCTAAGATTATGGTATAGTGTTAATGCTTCATATTCTTCAGACTAAAATGGTTTAGATGCCTTCTCCATTTTATTGAGATCTGGTGCTATACATAAATATATTTTACCTTACTGATTTATCAGCTTTTCATAACTGTATCTGAATTGTCTCAAATACCCTCCTATCCCAAATCATTCAGCTTGTGTTATAGTCACTCAGGCACCTTCCTCACAGCTGCCTGTCCTGTATGATCATCTGTGCTTTTATTCTCTGACAGAAAGTGTAATCAGAGAACAATTACTTAGCTTTTGGTTTGACATACACTGAAAACTTTCATCTACTGCTGTTGTCTTATCCAAGTGTTACGAGTATCTCTTGCTTTTCTCCAGTTAACTTCCCAGCTCTCTTGGAGGTGAAATGTTCTGTCCATTAGCCATATAAAACATTGTTGTCTAGGCGAGGAAGAGTTATTTCTCTTAGTCAGCCTAGTGTGGGAATTTGGAGAGACAGAATGTAATTAATTATGAAGCTTGAATTTTGTCCAAGGCTCTATTAGAGATGAGAGTTACAGTTTATGAATTTCTTTCATTCTTGTGATGATAGGATGAGCAGGAGGGAGATGAGAGTGGAGTTTTATGCAAACACAGAAGTTTGGACTCTTGCTGTGGCAGCGTGTTTCAGTTGTCATCATGTTAAACTGGACTGTTTTATGTGTGTGTGGCAGGAGAATTGGGGGGGAAAAATGATAGCACAGCTTCGAATGAAATTGTTTGCAGGGGAAAAAATGGTTAATTATACATAAATCAAGCTCACGAAAACCAACCAGAGCATGAAAGAGCTACAGTGCATGCCCTCTGCCTTTCACAGACTCTTTCCAATTCACTTGGTGCTTTGTGTTGCTTTTCTGAGGCAATTCTTTTCTCTTTATGTGCACCAACACACATTTTGTCATAGTTTGTTGATGGTAATTTTGGGTCCAGATCTAGCAAGTCTCTAGCAGGCTGTTTAGCAATTAGATCAAATATATAAATCAAGAAGTTGCTATGTAAGTTATATTCCTCTATCATGTCTAGAGTTAATTTTGTAGGGGAGGAATAACCACAGAGACAAGTATTAAGTCTGAATACGTCCAGAACTGGAGGGGAGGAGAAGCTCTGTGTCCACCAAGGCCATTTTTCTGCTGTGTTATTGGGAGTATATGCCACATCAGCCAGCACTAAAGGAAATAGTCTTATGCAATGGAGAAGCAGGACTCGAGAGTAGATGATCTGTCTTTGACAAATATCTCCCTTGTGAATTTTCAGTTGTGCTCCTTTTTACCATTAAAATTCTTCAAATGTTATCTAATAGTTTATATTAAAATGATGGAAGAAAGTAATTCAAGGTTCTAACTTTTCAGAATCTCTTGCTTTTATGAATTTGTCTTCTTAAATGCATGGTATGCCAAGTCCTAATAAATCTCAATTCTTAAATAATAATAAAATAATAATTCGCAGAGAATGAGATCTGTTTTTCTTCTATGGAAATTCTTGCATTCTGAAAAGGTTGTAGTGGTGTGCTGTGTAACGGCTCCACCATCCTTGTAAAACAAGATGTACTTTGTCCTGTTAAAATTAGAACTATTTAAGAGATGCCACACTTAATATGAAATTGCAAATTGTCTCTCCTGGAAGAAGGTGATTTTCCTTGCTGAAGGAAAGTTGGCATTGATAAGGATATAATCCATGGAAATAATGTTGTCATGAATGGATATTGAAGTCTTTATCTGTGGGAATAAATAATACTGTAGGGGCTAGGAAGAAAAGCAGGGTGCAACTGCACAGCCAGTGTTCATCTCCATTTTCTGCCTTTAGGACTAATTCATCACATAACCAGCTAGTTATGTGAAAGTGGAATTCATTGTTGAAAGGAGAACAGGTGAATGAGATAGAAAGTGAGCTGAAAATTGAAAGAAAAAAAATCTGTGTATCTTTCAAAGACTAATCACTGGGTACAGCCTTGAACCCCAGTCACAGAAGTTTTCTGCCTTACTTTGTTCCATTTCAGCTCCAGACTGTCGTGTGGTTGCACATGCATTGCCCTCTCTCTGTTGAGCAACCAACACCAGAAAGGTCAATAATTAACCAACACTTGGCTACTGATCAAAAATCAGAAATCAGTGAAAATCATCACAAGTTCTCCAGTGCTGAGGCAAAATGCTCATCCCACTCTCTGCCCACAGAGGACAGCGGTTCAGGGCTGCCCTGTCCTTGCCACTGCCTTCTGACCCTGGGTGTGCTGGCATGGTGCAGCTGTGGTGGAGCAAGCTCAGCAGGGCATGGTCCGAGCTGTGGCTGCTCCAAAGGCAGAGGCACGGGGCTGTTGCCCACACGGATTCTCTGCTGCTACTACGGCTGGGTAAAGGTGGTGTGAGCCAGGCTACGCAGCAGCTAAGGGATAAACACGCAGTTTGACCTTCCAAAGGGTTTTGTTTAATGTTTTGTTCTCAGTTGTGATGAGTAGCTCCTGCGTCCTACCCACAGGACTGATGAAAGGAAGTTGTATGTAGCTGGATTTGTAAGGAAACAGGGAAGACTTTCAAAGGCATATTTCCTTAAAAAACTCTGTAAATCTACCTGATTGGTGTAAGATGTACCTCAGACCATGTTTCTCATTTTAATATGTACATTTCTAATCATGGGAACACGGGGTGTACTTTTATATAAGCGTTAGAAAGAGGGATCTTTTCTTGATAAACAGAGGCTTATTTCTGACTGCAATTTTGGGAATGTTTCAATAACAGGATACCTGTTTGGAGTAGCCTAAATATTTAGGAGCAGCATGTTTTAGTCAGTATCTGAGAACATTAGCTTTGAGTTGTACATTTCTGACTTTAAAAGTTATTATATCGTTTTAAGTACATTTTATTCTTGCTTAAGTTCTTCACACATGCAACAAACAGAGTTTGCAAAGTCAGGTGCTGTACCCCACCCATGATCGTGTCTATTTCCTTTCATCATAAACTCAGTATTAGTCAGCTAAATCCTCTTTTTAATCTCTTCTTCAGGGGATTCTACTCTCTTCTGCGTAAGTGGTCTGTATGGGCCAGATATACCTTATTTTTCCTCTTTCCAGCAGTTTTTCCCTGCTGGAGTGTGGGTCAGCCTGGTCCCACTCTGTGCTGCCTGACCTCCATCCTGGGTTGTGGCACAGGCAGCAGCAATGGCAGCAAAGGCACCTCACCTTCCTCTCTTTGCACAAGGATAATCCTTGCCAGCAGACCCCAGCATTAAACCCAGTATCTAGCACCTCTCACAAGTTTGCAGACATTTGGAGTGTCATCACATCTGTACTGATTTTAACTGGCCTGGCAAGAGCCACTTCCCTGACTAAAACGTACTCTGTACAATTTAAAACGAGGGATATTTGAATTCTTGAAGATATTATTTTCATTGCAAAACAGTGTCTTTTTCTTTCTCCTGGCTTCTATCTTGGAAATAATTGAGCCATTTTGGTTAATGTAAATAAAAAATAACCTGAACCATGCATCCAACATGGAAAATTTCAGCCCAAACAATTAATCGAGCAAAATTATAAGCAAGTGAAAATCAGATTTATAGGAAGCATTGGATAATCCTTAGTAACTGTCTGTGTCACAGCTCCCACCTGTGTGAACTGAGTTCACAAGACTGCATTCTTTTCAACATGCATGCAATTTTCACACATTCTCATCCAGTGAATTTTGCTGAAATGCACATCACTTAAATAAATAATCCACTTAACATGCATAAGAATCACTCAATCTAAATATGATTGCAGCTAATCGCATGTGTTGTTAAACCTGTTAATTGCTTATCATCTGCTTGCATAGACTGCATTTTATCACAGCAAATGGAGGACCAAATTCTCAGTTGTCCTTTATAATTGTTCCTGTTAGACATGTTTTAATAATTATAAAATTTTTGTCCATCCTTAAAAACACACAGTACATTTATAATATAAAAGCTCAGTAATTGAAATGCCATTGTGACACAGAAAGCTGTCTAGCAATTAATGGTCCAGGAAAACAATAAGTTAGTGCAAAGTCTTGAGTCTTCATGCTCTTAATACATAATTTTGTTCATTTCCATACTGTGTTGTTCGCAGTGGGAGTCAGAGGAAGCCTTTGGCTGAATATTCTCTACCCCTAGCTAGAAGACTCTGTTGTGTTTTCATTACATTTGCCTCACATAATCATTCACTGTTAATTTCAAAAAGCCTTTGATATTTCTGCATGTGTGTGTCCTAAACAATAAGCTGATCCATAATGCAGCATGATTTATTGCCTTCTGACCTTGTACACTGCTTCTCCTTGTGGAAGACAGCTTATGAATCTGGGTGTTAACTGCACCCAGATTTCTGTGCTTGAGTAGCACAGAAAACTTTCTTCCTGTATGCAGTACCTGCATTCCTAGGCAAGGTCAGAGATCTGGTCAAGTGAGGCTTTTTTGTTTGGATGGCCTGTCTTGCCCACATTCCTTATAATACTTTTTTTCCTATATTCAAGTATGCTTCCCAAACCAACTCTGCGTGTGTGGAGAAGTCTGTGTGACTGCAGGCTGGTGATGCAGTGCATCTAGGCTGAGTTCTCCTAGGACTAGATGGAAAACGCCAGCGTGCTGTGGGAAAACAGCAGCAAGCATGAACACCTTTCCTTCAGCTTGTTTGTTTTGCTGGGTTCACATTGTGCCACCAGAACAAGTCTGATCCTCTAAGGGATGCTGAGGCAGAAAGGCTGAAACTTGCCAGAGAGACATGGAGAAGGAAGGTGGTGTGCAGAGAACATTGCCTTAAAGCTTATAATTTTCAGAGAAGCTCTCTGCAGGAATGCTGTAGGTGTGGAGGAATGGTGATCTCAGGAGGTTGCACTGGCTGTACCCTGGGATACACACCCATTTATGGGAGGAGTCTTCTCACAATGTTGTAGGAAGAACGGGGGAAATTTAATCGGCCTAACTGAACCCAGAAAATCACTGCCCAGAAGTAAAAAGTTGGAGTTAGGAATTTATGTCCAGGAAACTCTGCTACTTAGTTCTCTGGTAGATAGATAGTTGCTTAAAGCACACAGGAGGGAAAGGGTTAGGAGAAAAAAAGTAAGCAAAGCATTTGGAAATCCAGTATTTGCAGTCTTCACACAGGACATATGATCAAAGTCTGCTAGAAACCTTTTGTGAGAGAAAGAATGTGCAGTTAAAACAGTAATTTGTTGTTCAGGCAAGTTCTTTTGGAAGAAGGTGGCTGACTGAATCTCCAGGCACTCATGGTGAGAGTGGCAGTGGTTACTTTTCTGGTTCTTCTTACTTTCATGGCTTGGCCAGTTTTTCCTCCTCTGTCAGTCTTTTCAAGGTGGGCAGAGCTGAGGAGGATTTTGCAATGGCACCATGCCTTGCAGTCAGTTCCAGAGTAAATGGAAATAACAGAAAAAGTAAGAAGACAGCAGTAGTGGAGCAGGGAGAGAAAAAAAGAGATTACAGTGGTACTGCCCTGTTTTGTGGGAGTGAAGGATCACACGTTAGGGGAAAAGCTGGCTCTCATATGTATGGAGATCTGCCACACACATGCTCATGTGCTGATCATGGTCAGTGACCTCATGCATATGCAGGCCTGGATATCACAGTGGTTAGGGTTTGCCAGCCAAGGACTGACTCTGGAGGAAAGTGAATACTGGCTGGTTTTGGCAGAGAATCCCCACTCTTTGCGGAGTCACTTGGAATCTTATGAAGACTGTGAATCTTAGAGTCTTTTCTTTGCAGGGCTTTAAAGGTGGATGGCAGATGAAATAAGTTAATTTACTGGTTATTTTATTCCCCAACTAAATCTGCTTTCTGTTTGTACCTGAATGAGCTCACGGATTTGCATTCCTGTGCTCTTTTTTATTTTTTGGGCTATCTTACTGTAGGGTGCCCAAAATCCAGTACCGTACTAAGTCCATTGAGACACAGAGGAATGGTGATACGCATTCCATGTGCAGGCTGATGGGAATGACCTTGGAAAGGGTCCTGACAGTCTGGATCAGCGACACAAGTCTAGGCTGATGCCTCTGTCCCTGCAGGTGCTCTCAGTTACATGTAGGGTCATCAAGCTGTTTTATGTGAGCTGGGACTTGTTCTGTAACTCAGCGTTTTCCGGGCAGGGAAAGGCATGCTAGCAGGACTGCTCTTTCCCAGCAGTGCTGCTCAGCTTTGTCCAGGATGTGCCAAGTCCTCATTAAACATCTTTTTCCCGCTCTTGACATAGTTCTGGGATGGCAGTGGTTGGTATTTCCAGTTAGAGGGATTGATTTTTAGGTTCCTTTCATAGCTCTGCATCTTGCAGTCCTTGCTAAAGCATACAGTAAGTGTATATGAAACTCTCCTGTGGTCCCCACAGCTCTGCAGTAAAGGTATAACAGAAGACCCCAAGAGACAGCATTTTCCTATAAATTCATTGCCCTGTCTGTTTTCAAATTAACTGGTGATGGATGAGGGGAAAGAGGAAGAGAAAGAATAGCATAATAAAACTCACCCGTTGCATCACTTAAAATTCTCAAAGAATGTTCATTAAAATTGATGTTGCTTCTCTTCAAGCTGCTGGGGGACAGAAGTCTTTAATAAATTAAATTCTCATTTTTAATTTTTTTTTGTAGGAAGGCTTCTTAAATGTCTTTGTGCTGTTATATGTGCCTGGTGTTACTTTTCTAGCTAAAATAATTGGATACATTTTGCATATTTTAGGTATATACTAGATTAGCAAATAATAATGGGAAACATGAAAGTATGGTTCACATTAGGAATTTAAAATTGATGTAATCTGGATGAGAGCCACATGAGTTTCAGTTGTTTGGCTAGTTTAGTTCATGCAATTGGGAAAATAATGGAAAGGAAATATGTGTGGTACATTTGGGTTTTATGGATAAAGCAGAATATAATCTAAAATTACATATTTCTTTTTGTGATAATCCTTTCCAGTCTTAGGGACCAATCAAGATAAAATAAGATCTGTGAACAGCCATTTTCCCTGTAAGCTGTAAAAAACTTACTCTGTGAATTTGTTCATGAGTAGGTGAAAGTGGCTGTTCTTAATGTAGTCCTAATTTTCATTTTGAATAAGGATATTAATCTGGCAGGCTGTACCTGATTTGTGTTTAAAAAAAACCAAGAACAACTGGTGGGATATGTGTAGGCCAGATAGGAATAATTTTATCTGAAGGTACTCACTTCCTTAATACCCCTTCTTCTCAGTGTAGTTTATCTCACTACTTTTTTCACCCATTTCAACTCCACCAAGGGTTGGTATCCAGAGAAGACCTCCATTCCTTGCATTTTGTGTCTGACCTCCCAACAGAAGTATTTGTTTACCTAGGGAGATAATTGTTTTCTGGAGAGCATCCAGCTGATAACTTACTTTTTCATTAGACCCCTTTTTCCTATTAGTTATCTCCTGTTAGTTGATCTGTGTCATTTGATAAAACTAATTAGGTAATAAAAGACTGTTTCTGAGCCCCTCCCTTTAATTTTGGCATGGTGAAATGTGCTTCTTGGCACCTTGCTCTTTCCACATAAAGACAGCCTTCAGTTGACAAACAGCATTAGTCCAAAAGAAAACAAGCTAGTTCACGCATCCTCTCTTGATATATCCTTGTGCCAGAACAAAATAGTTCCTAACAAATTATTTGTACCAAAGATAGTGACATAAGCCTGGCTCTGTTTTAGAGTTTTGCCAATGTTTGCAGAGCTTCTGAAGAGGCCAGGCTAAAAATACTCAATGAAACCATTCAGAATTCTACTAAAAGCATTTTGTTTCATAGGACTTTCCTCCCTTCTGAAAATGCTCTCCCACAGCTCCATGGCATTTATTAGAAGGTGATGAAGGTATAAGGTAGGAA
Source organism: Anthoscopus minutus (assembly GCA_013399455.1). NCBI lineage: Eukaryota > Metazoa > Chordata > Aves > Passeriformes > Paridae > Anthoscopus > Anthoscopus minutus. The sequence goes on along the minus strand of VWYI01025811.1, from coordinate 68,939 downwards.
ATCACATTTGATATTTTATTTTAAAATTTAGGCTAATTTTCAGGCCTCCTTTTTAGATTACATACAGTTTTGCAAAGAAAGTGATATCTCAATGGCAGATAAGCTTATTATTAACTTCAAATTGAAGTATACTCATCCGATGAAAAAGGCTGATCAGATTGTCCTTCATGAAAGTTTTCAGTGTGGATGTTTAAGGTGTCATGGTATGGAGCATTTCCAAGACAAATAGCCAAGAATTGCCACTCCTTTATGGACAATGGCCTCTTCTGCTCCCTAATAATGTATGAATTTCCTGAGGATGCCGCTGGATTTTTTTTTTTTGATTGCTACACTCCGAGTAAAATTTTTCTTCAAAATTTACTTTGAGTATAGAACATCCTATGCTCAGATATGAGACCTGAAGAAATCACTGTAGTTATTTCCCATTCAGTGAAAGAAAATTTATCAGAGCCAGTGAAATTAGACTAAGAAAAGGATCTCCATGGTAGCTGTTCTGTGTTTTACACTCAGAAATGTCATCTCTCTTAAAAGAATGGCTTCTACCTGTTTAATGTTGAATGCAAGCAGTACTTTGATCAGGTCTGAAGAACTGTTTTGGTATTAGTTGCATATTTACTGTTTGTTGTATTTACTTCCATCTCAGGAAGATCTACCATGGAGATGTTCATGTTGTGCTTGCAGAGATTTGGAGTATTACATCTGGGATGCAAGAACCCCAAAATAACAGTGTGAGAAATTTTAAAATCAGTGGTATGATAAACCTGGGTAGTACCATTGTGTGTGAGTCATGTGATAAGTAAATGATGGAAGTGATAGTGAGAGTCAGTTACAGCAACAAGAAGTGACTGTTTTAAAAACTAAGGGGAAATAAAAGTTTGTACTTTCATTTGTCCTAATTAAATCCAGAAAATGTTTTGACTTGCTTTCTGTCCCTGAACATTATTTATTATCTTCTCTAGATGCACTTACAGCCAATAGTGACTCATGGCATTCAGCTAAGATGCCTGAGATGGTTATCCTCTGGAGCTGCTGCTTTTCCTAGCAGCAATAGTCCTGAGATACTGCAGTTTATAACCTACCATAATGTTTACTACAACTTTTTTTAACTATCATACCTGGTATCTCAAGCAGAGTTGATTTTGCATTTCTAGCGTTAAACATAAGAGCTTTCCAAGCAAATGGCAGTTACCACTGCAAGGGAATCAAAAGCATGGGCTAGCTTGCCATTGTGTCAAATCTGATAATTGGTTTTCACACATAAGCAGCTCTAGAAATCCAAACTACCAAGCCTGTTTGTCCTGTGTGCTTTCCTTTAATGTACTGCTCATTTTCACTTCAGATAGTTTCTTAGCGCTCCTGGCTGAAATTCAATGCCACAAGAAGCCCCTCTCAAAGCCTTGCTCAAATTGTTCCAGTGCTGTGCTTAGTGGTGCATCAGTGAATTGTATCCTGCATGGCATGATTTTCAGCTTACTGTGAACAAATTCTCCAGGGCTGCAGATTTGCTAAAAGGTAGCTTTGGGAGTCTTTATTTATAAGCAGCCCTGTGGTGCCCAGCAGCATGACACTCGTTTTCCCTCAGGATCCTTTCCTTGTCTGGGCTCTGTGCTGTCCACCCCTGTTGTAAGTGAAGATGTGGAGCAGTGCCAGAGGTGCTCTTGCCAGCAGGGTTATGGGCTCATTTTGGCTTGACCCCAGAAGAAGGGCAGCAGATAAGGAATAAAAGAGGCTACAGTCCAGTTTTGCATGGAGTTGCTCTTGGTTTCTCTGCCTTGGCTCAGTGTTAACCATGCCCAGCTGTCAAGATCTGATCCATGGGAAGGGAGAGAGATTGCTTGGCTCACACTGCTGCAGTCCTGTCCTAGGCACTACAAAAATAACAGAGGAAGTGCTATTGAGCAGAGGTACTGATCTGGATTGTCCTGTCAGGAGACAGCATAGCACCTCTACTGCTTTCTTCGCTGGACAGGTTGAGAGAACTCACCTGCCTGCTGCTCATTTGTGCTGCTGACAGATTCTGCTTGATGGGAGAAGCAAACCTTTCCATCCCCACCCTCGCTCACAAAGGCAATGCAGTTTAATATAAACATGTCCTTTTCACTGCTTTTTAAAACAAAGCTGTTAACATATTGTGGATTAAACCATTAATATTCACATTTTCACTCATATAGGGTCCACAAACGCTGTCTGTATATGGAACCAAGAGTGCACAGCTGTAGGAGAACTGTGTCTTTACTAACTAACTACTGTGCAGCATTTTCTGAATTTGTGAGAAATCCTTCCACAATTCAGGATTGTTTTTTCTAATAGGGACTGCTGTTGTGACTTTAGATTCTTTTCAGGTTCAACCACATTGTGCTTAGATGAGACAATTATTGTTTTGTTGGATTTTTTTTTAATGAATACATCAGAGAAATGCCTAAACTCATCTGAAAATTAAAAGAGAAAGAACACACCCTATTTTACATGCTAGTGTGAGCTCTATTGACAGTTCAGCAATGATGTTTTACAGTGCTTTTGTTTGATGCTAAAAAAAAATAAATTCTGATTTATGCCTAAGTTACATGGAATACATAGAAGAGTTAAAATTGAGTATATGTCTTGCAAAGGAGAATTAAAATTGGAAGGAAAATGCACTAAATTGTAGTGTGAGTGGGTTGTGGCAGTGACTTTCTTCTATGCAAAATTTAAGATAAAAGATGAAAAATGCTAAAAGCTAGCTAACAGCTGGTGCTGGTAAACAGTATTTGTCTTCAAAGAGCCATAGGGATTTTTATGAATTTCAAAAGATCCATAAGTGAAAGAGATTATTTAGCTTGACTTGTAGATACTGCTGCTGAAGTAAAGAACTTGGGTAACTGTCCATAGCAGAGCCAAAATGAAATCTGATTCAGGTATCCAGATCTCTCTCCTTGTTCTCCAGTTGCTTGACTGTCAAGGCAGACTGACACAAAATTGTCAGCAGTTTGTTCTTGATTTTTTTTTTTTTAACAGTTAGAAACTTTGGTTCACTGCAACAGACAGCGTTTGTACTACAGATGCATGAAAGTGGTTTGAGTATGTCTGCTTGTGAATGTATTTTATTTTTAGAAATTGAAGAATTTGACCCTGTTCTTACCATTTCCTGTGGTTTTACTCTGGAGCATGATGGTTGAAGAAGGCTATTTGTGTGATTAAGGTATGAGAATAGCAACTGTAGGTCTTGGGTTTATAGTTGCAAGTCAGATGTGACGGTCAGTCCCTGAAGTGTAGTAGCAAGAAGTGAGCTTCTTCATCTATGAAAGAGTATTTGTCCTGTTAGAAGTGTGTAGGAGAAGTGAGGCTGCATTAATATTTTAAAAGCCCTGTGGGATCAATGTAGGAAAGTGTCCATAGAACTGATATTAAATCGGTGAGAGTATAAAAACAGTATATTCACCTGTAGTAAGCAGTGAGAGAATTAAGCTAAACAGTAACACGACACACTGGAATAAGTGTTGACACATGGAGTTAATTGAGAGCAATTAGGTCTGTGCATAGACAAGATCTACATAGCCCATTTGATGCATGGCATTATGTGAGTAAAGGGTGCAGGATTAGACCTTTTGTTTACAGATTTACCTAATGCTTTAAACTATTTGGATGAATGGTGTTACACAAATGTTGGTCGTAATTATTATTTAATTATGACCACATGTTTACTTTGAACGTAGTCCTATGCTTAATATGTAGGAAAGCCAGGATAATGTTGCAGCTTCTCTGTGTGAACTACTGTTTGCCAAGCAGCGTTTCCCTAATGGCTTCTCCTTCCACGGGATGAAAAATGCCTCCCTGGATGGTGAAATTACACCAGTTGTGGTATGTAATAGGCAAATAGCTTGCATAAGAATACCTTCAGCTAGAACATTTTAGAATATGCATCTGAGATAGAATGCTAACTTATTAAAATTGGTGCTATTAAATGAGTTGCTGGTATATCATTTCTAAATCCCTGAGATGCCAGTATTCCATTCTGTTTCCTTTGAGAGTGCAGAAAACAAATTTCATGGTTTGATTTAAAATATAGGAGTGCTACGGAATTTCTGTAATTCATGTGTTGCTACTTTAATTTGCATTTAAATGTTTAAACTGTTATAAAATTCTTTACTGAACTTACTAAACTTTAATATATTTTTTTTCACTCTTAAGCAGAATGAAATTGTTCCTTGTTTAAATCTATTTTGAGGTTTTCCTTTGCTCAGATCTTACATTTCAGATACTGTGGAGATCGTGAGATAATTTTATGAGTGGCTACACATGCAAGAAAGAAAGAGCTTAGTGGGTTTTTCTTTGGTTTTCGGGGTGGGGGTTGTAGGTTTTTTTGTTGTTATTTGTTTTTTGTTTGGGGTTTTTTTACCTTTTTCTTTTTTTTCTTTTTTTTTCTAAGACCCTTATAAGAAATATAATTCTGAGGGATATATGGTATATTCTAGGTTGCAAGAGATGGGATGCTTTCTGTCCTGTCCTTTTCACTAAGTTAATGTGGGTGGGTTTTTTTAAGTGACCAAAGGTAATGGAGAATATGAACCTTTTTCTTAGAATGCTCTTAGTGCTTTGAATGGAAATACCTCTGTTCCTCTGTGCCTGGCATTTTACAATGATTGTTGGTGCTACTGAGGGGTGGAAAAAGATCTCTCTTGAGCACAGGCTGTGCATGTGGACCTGTGTGCAGGATCAACCTCATTAATTCAACAAGTATTAATCTTTAACCCAATATGGGAATCTTCTGATTCTTGACTGAGTTACTGAATCCCATATAGAAATTGCAGTTTGGATTTTTCTCATTGTCTAATGCAGTTGATCTTCCCTGTGGGCCTCCCCTGATATGCTTGCCCCTGCTCACCAGTCTGTAAAAGAAGATTCATGAATCTCCAGATAGTGACAGGCTTAAGGTGACATGACACTTCCCTTTGGTGACATGCACCAAAAAGCATGTGTTTCTCTACTTCAGTTTTCCTGATCACATGTCAGCTTTGGTGAGACATGACTTATCTAGTACATTTAAAAAGCAAATTAAAATAGTTAGTTATTTAGAATAAGTGTATGTTTTCTAAAGGGAAAAGGGGAGACTTGCTGATTCCTGCAGGAGAGAGGAAACTTTTTTTAAAGTCAAAGTGTTCAAAGTTTACTTAAACTTTCTTTCACACGAAAGACATTCTGTTCTACATGGCTATGTCTACCTGGAAACAAAGTATTTTGGCAGAAGTAATTTATGTTTGATTTGAAAAGATTTCTAAAAGGAAGTTTGGTTTTAAAAAATTATTTCACCCCTTCAGTTTATTATTTTGGTGTAGAAATGAAGGTAAAAATAATTTGTGAATGCAGTTTCCTTGAAAAGACTTGAGTTTCTGCATTCCTTTGCTTTTCTTTGTGTTTTTCCAGCCTGGCTGTATGATTGAATGTTTGAATATTGTAGTGTCAACAGCTCCTTGTATTCTCACTTGATACAGTTGAGCAAAAATTTTGACATTCAGCTGAAATGTTTGAGGAGCCATTACCAGCATAATTCTGCTTCTTAAGTAAATCTCATCTCAGTGCTTGAAATCTAAATGGATTAATATTTTTAATGTCTTGTTTACAATGCTGCCTATGAAAGCCTGTATTTGTCTACTTGCCAACCTTCCTTCTTGGCCAGGAACCATTCTGGCGTGAATCTCAATGCTGGGCTCCCATCCATTTTCCTTGAGTCTCTCTCTGGTTCCCTCCCTTTTCCTCAGGGGCTCTCTGGAAGATTGTCAGAAGGGCTTTAATTTCTTGAGCAAGTCAGCTTTTTTTGACTCCTAAATATTTCTGCCCAAGCCCTGAATTTCAGAGTTTGCCAGCCAACCACAGATGGCTTGCCCTGGTGGTGTTACAAAAAAAATACATACATTCTCAGGTTTTGCTGAAAACAAACCTAAAAACAAAGGAGTGTTAGCTTTGTAAGTGGGCAGGAAAAGATACTTAAAAAAAAAGAATCATACGGGGTATGTGTCTGTGTGTGACTTGACAGGGTGCCCAGCAATTATGGTGGAGTAAAGGTGAGCTAGTAGGTAACTCCTAATGTGGATTGTATCCATTATAGCTTCCTACACCATTTAGACATGTTACCAGCAGAGCCAGACTAGCTAGGAATGCCCCAAAAATTACTAAAATGAGAAAAAAACCCACACATGACCAGTATGGTGGCACTGGTGTAGCTGTGATTGCTGTGTCCTCAGGGGTAGGGGAGCTCCTAGAGGAGAGTCTGGGTACTTGGCGAGTGTGGCATAAGCACAAGTGCTAAAGCAGCAAGCAGATTTTTAGAGTAGAAACGAGGGGTGTATGATGTCAGACTACATTACAGTAAAATTATACAGCTGTAGGCATGGTGAACCCTCTCTTCTGAGCAGGCCAGCAAATCCTCACTAGTGGTTATTTTGATATGTGATACTCTGATGCTAATCTAAGGAGTTGAATGCGAAACCAAAGAAACCCCAGCAACAAAGAGAGCCCTTAGCCGAGCGAGGAGCACTTGGCAGCTCCCTCTGCCTTCCTAGAAACAGAGAGTGAGCACGAGCTCACTCAGTGACAGCGTGCAAGGTTCTGGAGAGGCGTGGACAGGTGGGTCCCTGTGTGGTCCCCTGAATCAGGTACATGTGGAAGGAAGAGGTGGTGTCCCCACATCACAATACTGGGGCTGGAAATCAAGCAGCCCCCCAAAACAACAACAATTTCTGCTTGGTCTGGCTTGAGGTGGGGGTTTTCTGCCTGGTCTGCCATTATAGGGGTGGCAGTCCTAGAGCAGAGCCTGGCCAGAGACACATTTTGCCAGCCTGCCCCTGCCCTTGGAAGAGTGAGAGCCGCTGCAACTCCGTGGTGGAGGAGAATCCACATTGCCCCCTGCCATCAGTACAGGGCTGGTCTGGGCTCTAGCCTCCTAGGGAAGGTCCCCTGCGCTAGGAGTGAAGAGGAAGGCGTGAGTGAGAGGAGACAGCCAAAGCATGTCCTGCTCATGAGACACAGGCAGGGGCCAGCTGCACCCCAAGAATGAGTGAGTGAATTCATGTGTGTGTGTGTGTAAGATACTGATTTCCAAGGGGATTTTAATTTCTAGTTCTTTACATGCCATTTATTTTTGAAAACATGGTATTACTCAAAATGAGATAGGTTGATGAGACACAATAATCTTGACAATCTTTCATTACAGATATCTGAAGGAATACGAGCATTCTTAATGTTTTATAGACGAGTGTGTCTGGCTCTGAGAAATTATAAAAGTATAAATAGCAGGGATAAAGAAAAGGGAAATATGGATTTAATATGTGAAGCAGACACGTATTTGGCTACCCTATATCATTTATTGATCATTTTCTCTGCTGTTTAGAAATTATTTGGAGTCAAGAATTCTCAGATTGTTTTTTTTTTAAATCTCATCTGTCTCAGACACCAGGCTTACAGGATGAACGTACAAACATGAGTGTGTGAGTCAGGAAACATGTCAGTGGAGGTGGCTGTGTGAGCAAGGCTGTAGGAAAACAGAAATAAAGTTAATTGGCAGTTTTCTTGTGTGCACGGGCAGCTGAAGTCCTTTTCGCTGGAAGAAATTTTCTTTTCCCATTATCCTTCAACATTCTCTTGGAGGAATTGTCTCAAGGGAAGTGAGTGAGTCAGAAAATATGCCAAGTTCATGTCATGGCTGTTTCAGCGTTTCTTTCTCTTGCTGGCCTCCAGGAGCTTTATTGGCAAGTGTTTTTAAAGGAAATATTGGCACAGGAAGGCCTTATTGTTTATGTCATGAAAGTCTCTTGGCTTCTTCTGCCTTGTTATTTTCTCCCTTAAATAGTGAAATTAAGAGTGGGGGGGACTGAGAAAGGAAAAGAGGAGAGAAGCAGAAACTATTGACGATTGCTACCAAAACTCTTCCCCCTACATCAGGATGTATCTTGGTGAGTCCTCTCTTTGTTTTTTCTCTGTTGCTGCTTTTCAGGCTCTGCTACAGCCGGAAAATGAGTTTCTAAATGCATAAGTTTCCTTTTTATGCTTTTCAAGATGTGGCACTTAGAGAGTTTTTTGAAAGAAGCCAGCAGTTTTCTTCTGGGCTCTCCTCTGCCAGAACAGGGCAGGCAGAGAGAGGCAAACGCAGAGCCCAGCCAGGGTCAGATTACTGCCACCTTCTCACATGCAGATCAGAACTCTGTGATGGGCTGTGGAGGACATTTCATTAAATTATTTTCTGTTCTGTGTAAGGTTTGCATACAAAATACAGTGTGATTTACAGGAAAAAAAAATAAAATTGGGAAGTTCTGCAGAACAGATGCAGTAGGTACAGAGAGAAGCAATAGTGAGATGGTGCATGGTCAGAAATGTTGCTTTTTAAAAACCAAAGCAGAAAACAAAAGCATTCCTTCAAATGTGTACATGTTCTTAAAAAAAATACCACGCCAACAAACGAACCCCCTCCCTCTACCTAAACTTACTCGTATGCACTCAGGCAATTTTGGCATCACATAAAAGCCCACCAAAAAAGAATTATGTCCAGTGCAGCAATAAAAATTGCTGTAACCTATTACCCTCAAATTAGGTGAGAGTTGGAAAGTCTCTGAGGATGCTATTAAAGAATTAAATATTAACATTTCAAAGAATGTTTTGATATTTAATTTTTTTTATTTGGAAAGTAAAAATGTTAACTCTCCTTGCTATACATCGTGGCAGAGATTCTGTTTCTAAACCAAGTTCATTTTTATCTCTGATATTTGTGTTTGGAGCTCAAAGATCTAGAATAAAAAATTCTTTCAGGTTAATATAACAAAGGTATGCATTGATGTACAAAAAAAGCATAACCCCATTTCTTCTGGATTTTTTACCACAGAAAAAGAAATTGGAATGTCTATATTTGTGAGTTAAACAGAGAAAATGACATCTAAACCACTTTTCTTTGTACCCATTTAAACTAAGGATTGTCTGTGGAATTAAGTATCTATTTAAAGGCTGTGATGCAGTTTTTGTGATGCCTCTTCAAACATTAAGTATTTGTTGGTACATAATAATTCTTTTTATTGTGGCATCTTACTTGCATTTTGGTGATGTCATTTTGGAATGCACTTTTTCAAAGGAAAGCAAGATGATTAATCTTGGCTCTTTAAACCTATTTTGTTTCACTTTTCAACTCTTTCATGTTCTTTTGTTTTCTAAGCTACCTATTTGTGGCATCTGTGCAAAATTCTGTAGTGCATAAGAGTTTTATTTGTGGAAGATTTTCCCTAACTCCTCTGCTTCCAATTTTGTACTTGATTTGCTCAGACCTTGCTTTTACTTTCTTTAAAAATGGATATGCAGTTGAAGGTTAGTTTGAAGTTCTCGTGGAACATGCATTTCTAGACCTGAATATCCTTAGAGCTTGTTATTTTTTCAGATTTGGGATCTTGCTCAGTCTGTTACAGGAAAAGTACCTGCCTGCCAACATTAGAATCCAGGGAACAGGAACCTGGATTTTGCTTGGAAAACATTTTTAGGAAAGGTGGCTGTGGCTTTTATATTCCTGACTTCAAGTGTTTTTACCAAGACTGAGACAAAAGAATTATATTGTAAAATGATAATTACACAACCAGGAAAAAAAAATAACCCTTCTAGCAGCACTAGCATATTTTTTTATAATTTATTTATATGAATCTGTAACAAAGTAATCACTTAAAAGGATATCATAGTTCCATATAGGATGTTGCAAGTATGCCATTTTCACTGTGTTGTAATTGTTATCTAGAGTGAAACATAAGGTTTTTCTCATTTTTTCTGTGTGTACATATACCTGTACCTATGAATGTATTTGAATAGTTACATCAAAAGATAAGCACTATGACACTTACAGTAATATCACCATGGATTTTTTCTTCTATGTTAGGAATCCTACATTTGTCAGTTCAAGCAGACAGAAACCTTTGTGCCGTGTTATTTGTGTCTCATGTCATAACATGAGAAAAAACAAACCATAAAACTGGGTGTGAATAACTGTACTTTGGCCTGTGTCTGCTATCCACTTTACCAGACAGCCAAAATTCTTTAGATGTGGCAGTAAAAGCTAGGTGTTAAATCATCAGCCCATACCTACTGCTCCAGTGTTAGGTACACTGTGACAATATTGCTTTATCATTGTGCTGGAGCACCAAGTGAAATCACCGGTTTCCTTAGAGACTTTCATTGGAGATGTCTTTTTCCTCTGTCCTCTGGGTCTCTTCCGAGCTAGGAAGCCCTCAATTTGGGTTACTCCATTAGCCCAAGTTGACTACTTCTATTAGCCCATTACTCCATCCTTAGAAATTAACTCAAGGAAAGCTACCTTCTCCTTTTCAAGAGCTTTCTCCTCTTCCCACAGTTCCCTACAATTTTTGTTGCATTGGAGAAATAAAAGAAAATAAAAATTGGATATGGTTAATAACAGTCTTGTTAAAAAAATGTCTGTAATTCAGAAGTTAGCAATTTCTGACAGCCAGACTGTCACATGTGCATAGAGAGCTGATTGGGATGAGTGCTCTCAAACCACAGCCACAGTTTAGTGCTTCAGCACAAAATGAATGGGAACAGAGAGTCAATTATAATTTAGGATTGTGTTGTTTGTCGTGCAGAGTAAAGAGCCTGGCTTAACAGGAAGAGGTCAAAATTCACAGGTCTACCCAATTCTTCAAGGGAGGCAATGGTTTGGGTAAAAATTATGATCCAGTTATAATCTACTTGAATTTCTAGAAGTTATTAATAGGGATATTTCCTGAAGGCATATAAAAAATTAAAGCTGCTGTGCACTGAAAAGGGAAACTCTTGTAGTGGATTAATAGCAGGTTAAAAGTTAAGAAGCAATAGAGAGTAATTAGTCAAGTTTTACAGTGGAGGAATCCTGTAAGACATCAATCCAGCTTAAGGAAAAAGGGGTTAATATTGAAGTAATAAAGCATGATGGTGGTGCTTGAGTCAACTGGGAAGAACTGTACAAGGATTTGACAGTATTAGCAATATGATGGCAGAAGAAATTCAGTCACAATAAGTGTTAATGTTTTTAAAAGGAGAAGAATTGCAATCATAGTAGACTTATGGCCACTTAGGAAAAAAGTGCTGGTGTCTAATAGATTTTTTATAAAGGTGACATCTGAATGTCCATCATATGTCAAAAGCAAAGACTGGGAATTTTTTGGAAGGGAACAGAGGAAAATGTCATATTCTCCATGTTTCACTCTACACAGAATTGCATCCAAGTAATGTGGTCCTTGTTCTGGCCTATCAGATTTTCATGTCTGTGATATTAAAACCTGTATAACATCACAGTATTTTCCATTCTCAGATGCATCTTTTTCTGACTTTATCTAAAAACACTATATGAAAAACAAGTGAAGACAGACTAATGCCTACCAATGTTGTCAGACTCTGATAGAAGCATCTAGGAGTTTCCTGCTGGTAATTAAGAAGGAAAAACGCTGAGAGCATGTCTGAAAAATGAAGGGGAGTATGAAGCCTGTATGAAATTTCAGGCTGGGAAAAAAGACAAATGTAAACAGCTTTATGTTGAACAGAAGCCCTCCTTAATAACAATAGTTCATCTGGGGACTTTGCTGTAACAAGCCTGTCTTCCATAATGTTTTATTCCAGAATGGGTTAGTCCCAAAGGACTCTTTAAATGTGTGGATTCAGATGTATGTACATATAACTGCTGTACCTATCAAATCCTCCATTTATTCCAGAGCAATTTTACCCAGCGAAACTTATGCCTTTTAGGTATTAAGCACCAGTATCATGGCCATAAATATGCAAAATCAACCAGTTTGCCAGGTACTTTCCAGGTACAATAACTTCTACATATTTTGTATATATTTCAATTGTTCTCTTGCTTACAAACTTGGACATGAAGTATGGGATGCATACCGCATGTAATGATTTCTACTTTTCCCTCCTCATCCATCTGAAGATATCAGATATTAAAGAGAAGAAAAATATTTTAATCATCCGTTCATTAAAGTCATTGGTCTTTGGATGATTTTATTTATGGTTTTATATGATGTTAAATTTCACAATTTCTGATGAAAAATATATACAAAATTTTTTGTCACCTACAAAAGGCTTGAGATCACACTGATCAGACTGCTCTTCAGAATTATATAGGTGTATTTAAACAGCTTAAAAGATTATTACTGTTGCTTCCCTGATTAAAAAAAAAGAAAAAAAATTATGCTAATGTAGTTATAAGGTTCATCTAATATGTATATAGAAGTAATAAGTGACTTTACAATTCTTAAAAATTTAAATAGAAAAAGATTAAAATTAAAAGCAGAAAACCTGATGGATAATCAAATGTGATTTTTCACAGAAAAAATAACGCAAAGATTTCTACTGTATAAATAGATTCTGCATAATGACAGAAAATGTTATTTCTACATTGCTTAATTTCTCATTTTTCTCCCTGACATTTTGAATCCCGCATTAGTCTGTAGAAGAGATTCAAAATATCAGAGGTAAAACAAAAAGCCAAACTTTGTCTTCAGGATGTAGTTTCACTAACTTGGTTGGGCATTACTCAGAGAAGATCCATTTTTAGCATGTTGCAATTTGCATACTGACCTTTTCTGCACTGTGAATGAAAATTGATGCTGTGATGTGTTGATTAGTCCTGTAAAATAATGTTTAAAATTTCATTTAAATATATTATTTGGTGAACAATAATGACATCTATTCTATTACAATAATAAAAATGTCCATGCCAGAATAATAAAATAAATCTAGATTGCTTCCAGATAGCTGAAAAAGATGATCTTACAAAACTAAGTTTTGTTTTCATGGTGCTGACATTTTCTCTCTTTGGTAGCTCTCAGTAAAGTGCAGAACTGTTAGACATTTAACAATCTTATGCAGGATGGATGTAGACATCAGGTCTGAAATGGGGGAATGTGTAAATTTGCATGTGTGTGTATGCTGATGATAATAGTTTGGAAAAATGTCACCTCAAAACTTGAGATAGAGCAGCTACTCCAGGTGAGCTATGTAAATGGATGCTTTTATTTCTCTTCCAGTTGATTGCTGCATAGTTTACTATAAATTGAAAGCTGACTTACTTCAGGGAGAATAATCTGGAGTAGTTAATGTGTAGATTGCCCTAAGTAATGACTGCAAAGTATGTGCATAATTACTTTGACTTGCTGAGGTCCCAGGTGGAGCACCTGCTCCAGTTTAGTATTTTAGGAGATGGAGTGAGCAACAGGAGACAGTCTAGACAGGAGTATCAAGAAATACCAAAGGCATGGGAAGCTTGAGTTCTAAGTAAGTTTTCAGCAAAGCACAGCTGCTTAGTTTTGTGGAAAGGTGATTGGGAAGACCATGGTAGCAGTTCTCATGAAATGGACATAAGTCAGCTGTGAAGAGCCAGCATTGCTTGTGGCACAGTGCTTGTAGCACTGACAGTTGTGTCTACAGTAAGAGAACACTGTATCGAGAAAAACACTCGAAAGAAAAAAAGAGAGGAGCAATATAAAATGTTGCCTACGGTAGGTGTGGTGTTTGAAGCTGGCATAAATGGGTCTGAGTTTGCAGGAGAGATACACCAGCTGGCAGATCTCCCTTAGTCACAACTAGTGAGGTGCTCACTTTGTCTCAGGTGAGACATGCTATCGTAGTCCCAATAGGTAGCCTCTAGCATACCAGAATTTATATGAACTCCTATAAGAAGAAATCCCTTTCAGTCATTGCTGTCCTTCACTACTTCAGTCTGCACTTACACAAATCTTGCTTTAGTTACAGCAGCAAGTGTGTATGGACAGATGAAGTAATTCCACTGCTGAACTGGAGCTGATCCTGCATTGAAAGAACAAACTTTAAACTTGTTGAAATGCTAAAATTATTTCTTAATGCGCGGCTTAAGGACTTTTCATTACTGTACAGAAATTGGGAATATGGGTGCAGATTGTTTCAGAGAGGTCATTCAGTGTTTAACTTTCAGCTGTGTGTTGAAAAAAGGAAGCAAGCTTTCCATCCTTCACACTCCAGTGTTCATCCTGAATGACGTTTAATGTACAGCCTACTGTGGCACCTCCTTTAATTAGCACTTGCTGCTTTTCTTCTTCTGAAGACAATTGTGATAGTGGCAGACTTCATGTCTTTATTACCAGCAAGATGGGAAAGGCTCCTGTAACTCCTGTAACGGATGGGCTGAGACAATCTGGGTGCCTGTAGCTCCTAATGAGCAGCGCATGACATGGTGCAGAGTATTGGCAAGATTAACGAGCCCAGATTTCCTTACCAGAACACTGCCTTGTTAGAGCAGCACAGAGAAGGAGGGAGAGCATTAGCACATAGTCTGCAATGTACCTTTGTACTGATAGGAAAATCCTGTGCAACCAGCTGCAGGAATAGATGTGAAAAAAACGTAAGGTCTCCATTTGCAAATCAGGATTCGTGCAAATGGTTGGGGACCGATTGTTGTTATCAGACTGAAGCCCTAAAGGGGGAATTTGCCACTGGCCTTGTTTTGGGAAAATATTCCCATATAGGAAAACAGATCAGAATATGCTCCCCTCCAAAACTGTTCCTGGTTCTCTTGGCAACATCAAAGGGTATTTTGTCCTTGTTGAAGTCCCTGTCAATAATATTCTGATCTTTAACAACCTACCTCATTTAAACAAGAAAACATTATCACATAAGCCCCCTGAACTAAATAATACTATTTCTGGTGTTTTATAATCAGTAGATTCCTTGCTAAGTTTTCCTCTGTGCTGGTGGAATTGTTTTTTAAATGCTTTCGTTTGGAAAGCTAATGGCACTTATAACAGTTTCTGACTAAGAGTTCGCAAATACCTGATTTTCATCTGAAGTTTCTGATTTTGTGATACAGGCAGCTCTAAGGAAGTGTAATCTTTTGGGTAATCTTGAGAGTGTAAGGACACAGAGACTCATTTGAATTGAATCACATATTATAACCATTCAACCCATAATTTGGCATCTAAAGTGCTTAAAAACACCCACTGATTTCTTATATTTCCTGACTCTTAAGGAAGACCAGAAAGATGAAATGTTAGGAGGCTGTATGAAGTGGGATGAAAGAATACTAACAAACTGAGTATGTGCTTTAACCAGCCTTCCTTCAAGGAGATGAGCACCTGCACACTGGAGACACCAGAGATTCCATTTGAGATCAAAAAGCTAAGTGCAGTACAGGCCTCCTGTGTAGGTAAATACATGAAGGTTTTGTTTTGTGACACCTATTTCTCAGAGTCTGAAGGTTATTTCAAGTTTAATTCTTGGTATTCCTTATTGCACGAACCCCTTCCAGCTGCCCATAATGAGGAATGCCTTGGAGAGGAATGGAAGCAAAGTCTTACCCCTAAGCTGGTGAGTTGGGGCTGACAGCGCTGTTCTGGAACCAGGCAAGTTGTATCTCTCCCTGTCTCCCAAAACCAGGAGGAAATGCCTGATACACAACAGAGCAGGTTGGCAGCACTGAGGCTTTCCTATTTCTGTCTCTCATCTTGTCTGATTTGATCTCTGACTGTGAGCTTCCTTGGTAGGTAATTAGAATTAGCCAGAGCGTGGGTCTCTCGGCATCCCTGCTGAAGCTGTTTCTCTTTTTATATAAAATATTTAAATATTCCCTGAAAACACAGAAAGAGAATTACCAGTCTTTTCTGGGAGAAATCTGTGCAGCATGGAACTGAAATCAGTCTGGAGTTGTTTTACATGGATTTAGAAAACAAACAAGACAAAACAAAATATCCACTGCCTGTGAAAAAGTACTGAGAGATACAAGCATTGCCCAGCATCAAGTGAGGGTTCATTTGGTGAGGATGTAAAAACATAGATTTCTTCGGATGATTTACATGGTAGTACTAATATTGTGAGACAGAAGAATATTTCAGAAATTGGCTGTCCAGCTCCAGAGTAGTTGATACTTATAAACAGTGGGTACTCGTACACTGGTGAAATTTCATATGAAAGCCTTGATCTCAGGCAGTGCATCTGAGTTGTGAGACAGTGCACCAGTGAGGGCTGTGGAATTGCAAATGAGCACCACACTCCTCTTCTCCAGGGTGGTGTAGGCAGCTTTCTGCTCCAGGCTGCTGCCTACCTTGCCTGCTGCCTTGAGCTATCTCTGCTTTTCCATGAAAGAATATAAGCAGTGGGTTGAGAAAAATTCTCTCGAGTGAAATGAGAACAGGATCAGGATCAGACTGCTTGTTGTTTTTTTGGTTTTGCAAAGTTAAAGTATTTCAGGTGAATGTCATCTTTATTCAACCACCTGAAACAGGGAACTGACGATCATTGTAAAGAGGGTTTCACTTGACATCATTCTTGTGTACAGCTGCCAAATGTTGTATCTGGGCCTCAAATAAAATCTCAATGTTACATCAAAGACCAGGAAAACTGTGATTACCACTGCCTAAGAATTATGGAAAGTCATCTGCCCATATATTCATCATGATTTTTAAAAAATAAAATTAGTTTAAGTTCTTTCCATCTGATTTAATTATTTTAGAATTTGTTGGGAATTTCAATAGCTTTTAATCAAGAAAAAACAGAAAGTTTTACCTGCATGTCAGAGGTTTTCTCTACTGAGCGGTAACAACAAAAAAGGCATACAGCTTATTTTGTTGCTCACCTTGTAAATATGATTTTTGACGCTGCATGTAGGTTGATCTGTTTCCAAACTGTTGGCTATTTCAGTGATGAGCAAATCCTTACAAACAGAACTTTTTGTTTAGCAGCTTAAAATCTTCTTATTATTAACAAACGCACTATGTATAAAATACCAGTCTTCCTGAGAGAAAATTAATAAAGAATGTATGGTACTGTAAAATATTCAAGTAGTTAAACCAAGCAAGAAATATGCTGGCAATGACGAACATCCCAAATCTCAGATTCCTCCTAGGAGTGCTGGATTCTCCAGTGTTATGCTGCTCTTTGTGCAATTGTTTGCATTTTGTAGCATTGAACAGTGCTTTTGCTAAGTAGTGAATGCATTATGAATGCAAGTGGACATTTTTTTAGTGGTTCTTCAGTAGACATTCATTCACTGTCTCTGAAAAATGGAACAGATTTTTTAAAAAAAGACCTTGTAATTAATAAGAGTTAATATATTTAGTGACATTTCTGGATTTATATATACTGTAGGTGTGGTGTGGAGGCAATCAGATTTCTTTCTGCAGGCTGGTCTCTAAATTTTATTAAGTCTTCTCTTTAATGAACAAGCCTAGTTTTCTTCTTTTTGTCTAGCTCTCTTTGAGAGTTTCAGAGCTCCATTTTGTTTTTGAGGAGAATGACTCTCATATATTATTTCTTTATGCTCTGTGGCATCTCACTTCAGAATCTGAACTAAACTTCAGAAGCACAGCTGGCACCCAAAGACAGAACATCTGTCTCCTGGAAAACTAAGCCTTAGTTGTTTTGACATCAGTAGTTTACACTCTGAGTGGAGGTACTTGGATTTGATATCTGTGAGGATAATACACTATATACCCATTTTAAGGATAATTTGTGCAGTATCTAAAGGCAGTAATACTTATAGGAAAATTTTGTCTGTACGAAAAAGACCTAAGGGCTATTTTAGAAAAGCACCGGGGAAAAAACAATTTGGAAGGAAGAGACTTTTGCCTAGTTTTCTAGCTAAGTCCCTATTGTCTCAAAAATAATGCTTTCAATGTAAGAATTCAATAATTGCATGTAGCATTTTTGCAAAGAAATGAGCAATTCGGTTTCATTACCTGCTCTTCCACTTACTGAATTTGAAGACATTAACTCCTTCTTTGAGACTAGGCAAGCGGTGAAATGACTTCAGATGATTTTTCCAGCATGCATATGTTGTGTAGAGACATCTAAAAATAATCATCCCCTCCTAACTGGTGAAATTATCCTGGCAAAGCCCCTAATACATACGAAGCTATGCCAGTGGAAAAGTGCTGCTGCCTTTATCAATTTAGCTGATGCCATTTCGGGGAGATGACGCAGTGTTGGTGGGAGAGGGTTTCCTTCTGCTGGTGTGCATGTGAGGAGAAGGTCAGGAAGAGGCTGATGCTGTCAGGCTTGGTACATGCACCACCATGACACCACCGAATGCTCCATCCCTCTGCCTTGGATGTTCCTCTGTGCCCATCCTACTCAGTCCTCCCGAGTGCACCAGCAGGTCAGCACACGTGATGCGCTCAGAACAACAGGCTTGGTTGGTTGTTCCAGTTTGGGACAACAGGCTGCAGTACTCCAGTTCACCCCCACCTCGTTGTTGCTCCCAAGCAGCCCTGGTAAATGTAATTTGCATATGCCATTGCTACTTCTGCCATTTCTTGACCCTTCTTTTTGCTGTCCTTATACCTCTTTTCTACACTCCAGTCTCCTCCCCAATAAACAAACTATCCTTAATTGCTTTTTTCCCACTTTGATCCCATTTTTTTCCACATCCATTTCAACCTTGTAAACCTGGCCTCAGGTGACAGGATTGGTCCTGATGGCTGTGTGTGGCTGTATGCCCCAGCAGGTCCTCTGCCATTCCCTTTCCCTGTCTGTGGCACTCAGCCATCTCTTGCCAAGCTCCCCTTCACCCATCAGTGAAATCATTGAAACCTGTGTAAAGGGTGCAGGAGTGACAGTCCCAGTAGATTTTACTGAGCCTGCCCAATGGAAATGAGTGCAAATGAAGAAGTACAGAATTTGGCATGAGAAGCTCATCTTTGTGTCTTAATCTCTTGCTAGAGGAACATGGTACAAAATAGCTGACATCGGGAAAAAGACTCCCTTGGCTTCATGGGCCTTCCAGCAGGCCCTTATCTTTTCTCTTACTATCTTAATGGTGGCAGGATGACTAATACAGACAGATATCCTAAAGCTGACAATGACATCTTAAATCTGTCATAAAGGATCAGACAGAATACTTATTTCTAAAACTGAGCAGATTTTTCATGAATTATAGCCCATTACTCTACAAAAAAGTGTAAGAATAAATAAAATCAAAATGAAGAAGTACTTGTAAAATGTAACAAAAGGATATATGATTGAAAAAAAAGATAACTGGAAGAGAGACACATATTTTGGCTATAGCTGTTGACCACAATACCTGAGAAATAAAGCCTAGTGTGGTTATGAAATTCCAGCAAATTGATGGATTGTAGCGATGTCACTTTGTTCAGGAGAGATGTCTGTGTTACTAAGGCATTTCTAATGATCCAGTACTGTCTAATTCCAGCACTCAGGAACTGTGAATCAGGTCATTACTGCCAACTCTGCTATTTCATTAAGCTTTTTAAGAATTTTTTTTCATTTTATTGTCTGTATGTAGTCAAGAGCAACATTTTATAGTCCACTATCCCCTGTAGCTTCTGTGCCAGTTCAGAAAATGCTGACATTATGCCGGTCTCTCTTTTGAGAGATCTACAAAGATGTTTGTTTCTTTTTTTTTAAAAAAAAAGCTCCTAGTTTAAAAACACATCTCATCCTGTTCCTTAAGTCTTTTTTTTCTATAATTTGGATAGGATACCTCAAAGAAAATCCTATTTTTAAGTCATTATAAATAACTTCTTATGTAAGATTCTCCAACAACTTCACAGATACTAAAAAATAAGCCCTCTCTAAAACTAGTACATTTTGTGCTTCCCATATAAGCAAACTGCTTTGTCATTTAGACCAAAGTCTCTTAGTGGATGGCAGAGCATGAAAATAAATCTGGGGATCCTGTTCTGATAAAGTTTTCCCACAGCTAGTTGCAGATACCTTCCATGAACAATACGAGGTGTTCTCTCATTCTGTCAGTATCTTTGGGTTTTTTTAGTCAGTCTCTCCCGTTTTCAGGAGTAGAGGTACTCCATTTTGAATTGCACAAAATAACAGAATCTTCCATGCTGTATTTTTTTTCCACAGAAATTTCACTACAAGCTTTTGCAATCTCCACATATTGTATCTTGGCACAAAACACTACCTCTGCTTATGGTTTGCATCATTAACTATCAGATTGGCTGTTCACTGTGTTTATAGGATACAACAAGAAATAGCCTGTTAAATCTGGCTGGTTGGTAAAACTGATGTTAGTTGAATCATTCTGCTCCTGTGTTCTCACATCATACAGAGAACAGAATCCCATAAAACTAATAAGCTGTAAAATAGAATTAAAGTCAATGTCAAAGAATATGCCCAACTGCTGTAAATAAATTGAGAATAACTTTCCTGAAGCCTAAAAAAGTAAACACCGAGAGTAGACTATGCATGTTTGAAGTAAAAAATGCATGCCAAGTATATATGATATTAATAATAGCACTTCTGCTGGCTTATCTGTAGATCTTACTGGCATACTCTTGGAACTGAAGCGAGTATTATCATCTCCACTTTATGGGTGAGGAAGCTGGGTAACTGTAAGAATAAATTTTCAACACGGAACATGAGGCAGTGCTGACTCCAATTCCCATTGCAACTCCCCAACTTTAATTATTTTTCTGTGAGCTTCGTTTGTTTCTCTTCATTATACAGAACTTGTTCTTTCAGCACAAGGTAATTTGGATAACATTGAATGTAGATTAGATCCATCTATTAATACTTTTGAAACTTATTAATTCTAAAATTGCTGTGATAGGATAGCTCCTTCCATCAATGGATGGGAAAATGCCCACATCCTTAATTTAGACTGGTGTACTGCTTTTCACACTTAATATTTTTCTGCTTGAGACGCTATGAAAAGCAACAGGAAAAGAATGTCTCTGATGCTTATTTTAGCATGTTTCCAGATAAGCCTGGTGGGAAGTATGTGGAATATCACTTCTAAGATCACGTATTTTTCACTGTCCTTTTTAATATCCATATGATGCTGCTGACATAAATCATAGGAAGCCCTAGTATCAGCAGTACAAGGATGATTTCCCATTCTGCTTCTCCTGATTGATGTGAGTGGCATAAAAACTGTCTCGGAGTGTCTAGCTAAAATCAAACTGCTTATTAATTAAATAGAAATGGTGCTAAATGGAGGACTGAAATCTACTGAAAAAGTAGCTATTTGCATCTTGTCTTGTGTTTGAGACTCATTTTGCTTGTGGCTTCTCCCTTGAGTCTCTTTGGCTTCCTTATTGTTTTTACTTTCAGGGCAATCTTTCCTGAGATAAGCAGTGAAAATTCATCTGGTAACTTGACTTGGGTAATCCTTACATTTGTATCTTCCATCCCTTACCACTACAGTGTGTTTATGTAGAGCTTTAACCAGAAAACTTCAGTTCCTGGGAACTGTTCGGTGTGCTGCACCTCTGGGAGCACTCCCTGCTTTATCACTGTCTTGCCCCTGGCACTCCATACCAGGTGAGATTCCGCATCTTCCTGCTAGCCTTTGAAGTCATCTCTGCTGGGTGTCTTAAAACAAAATTTTCCGTGAATGGTGATTGTCCCTGCTTGCAGCTGTGTTCTTCAGGGATCTGGTTGTTTGTCAGGCAGCAGATGCACAGGGGCAGCACACAGAGATGGAGTCATCAGGGCCATGCCTTTGGCATTTGGTAGTGGAGCCCCTCAGGAATGAAACACAACATCCAGTTTTCCTGTTGCACAGTTACACAAACAAGATGTGAAATTAGAGCAGAAGGAGAGATTAATTGGAGAATTGGAAAGGAGGAGAAAGGAGAGAATTAGGTATTCAAAGGAAAGTCTGGCTCATCCCACTGTCTCAGGAGAGCAAAGAAATTCGGATTGGTACTTTGGTGTCACCTCAGTCACACAGCCATCATGAAACACTGTAGTATTGAGAGTTTAATGAACTTAATAAAAGGGGTGGATAAGATTTCTGCATGTGATTTTTGGTGTGTTTTCTGGGGAAAGTATATCTGCTCATACAAGGATTTTACTTGAGACTCTGGGAGGATGCTGCTTCCATAGTGACCTCCCTCTTCCCTTTCAAGACCCCAAATTTTACTGCTTTGATAAATGCTCTGAGTCATAAGTAGGGGTTGAATATAGGCAATAGTGAAACTGGAAAGATCTGAGCCAACTACTGACAAACCAGGGAAAGCAAAACCTCTTCAGATGTGCAACTCACAACTCAGGGGAAGCAGGTGGTGCTGAACAGAGCCTTACAATGGAATTTTCCCTGCTTGATTTTTCCATGCTTTCCTTCCAGAGGCTTGGACTCCTTGTGTGTTGTCTCCAGCATGGACCTATGCCTCTGTGCACCCTTAAAGCCATTGTTCCTTTCAGTTGTTAGGCTTTTTCTAGCAGTCTAAGCTTCTAGAACACCTGCCTGAAGGCTCATCATCTCAGGACAGATCAATATAAATCTTTTTATGATGGGTCATATAATATTAAAGCATGTTCAGAATCAGCTATTAGAAATATCTTTCTGAGTCTTACTGCACTTCTGTTGCTGCATCTTTGATTCTTTACCTGTTATAAGCAAATACAAGCTTATCCTCAGTGAGTGAGTATCCTCACTCTCTGTACAGCAGATATTTTTGTGATCTATTTTGTGGAGCTTTTCATGGCTTCTCTCTGACAGGCTTTGCTGTCCCTGAAAGCCATCTAAAAGCTCCTCAAAGAAATAATTTTAAGAAATGAAAAGTGTCCCATTCTTGTTTACATCATCCTGTAGCCCCTCGTGTTCCTCCTCTGCACCTATGAGTTGTCTCACAGTGGAAGTGCTATCACAGCAAATGCAGGGATGATGTGTTCTGCAAGGAGCAGCTCAAATACTGGGGGCTGGTGAGGTGAGCTTCCCAGGCATGCTGTGCCTGGAGGTGTGGGGCTACTGAGGTCAGCGAGGAGGGTGTCAGAGTGAATGCAGTAGTAGAAATCTGGTGGCAACAAAATACTGCGCCAGAATCTTCCAGCCATGTCTTGGTAGCTTGTAGCCAAAGGTAAAATACAGAGATGACAGAGCAAGCTGAATAGGTCATTTGCAGCTTCATTATTCAGAAAGATTGTCTTTTGGATGGGTTACTGTAGGTCTTATTCAGGTGTGCTCCATAAGCTACTTTATTTATTCTCTTATTTTATTCATTTTACTCCTGATTTCGTACACTTACTTTTTTTCTGGTAGAAAAAGGGAAGAAAACATTTAATGTCTAGGTTGGTCTTGGATTTTAGTATTGTTCATAAATTTCCAGAACAAAGTTTGTGTGGCAAGTTCAGCTGGCTAACTCTGTCAGCTAAGTCTTTCCTGTGTGTGGTCTTTATTATTTATTTGAACCACTGTTGCATTCAGGTAACTTAGCAATGATATGGACTTGGGTTCGTTCTGGAAATTTATTATTGTGTCTCAGTAGCACTAGATTCATGGCTTTACTTAGTGCTGAAGGGAAGACTGATCTTACGGATTCATACTGTTGTTCTCCAGAACATACAACTAGCACTTTTTAGTGCCTTTCTTCAGTGTATAAGGATCTAAACAAAAAGAGTTCTAATGAATTATGTTGTCTTTAGGTTTTTTTTGTTTGTGAGTGCAAGGCTTACAGTCTTCAAAGGTGTTCAGAAACCTTAAGAAATAATTTAACAATTAAAAAGCAATTTCAATGCTTTTAGTGATAAATAATCTAATATATTACAAAAGAAATCAACCCCTCCTGTGTTCCTCTGGCGTGCCATTTTATGAGACAGGGTGAACCTCTTCTCCCTCCCCTTGCCTCCAAGCAGCTGTGCTCTCCTGCCACTTGGTGCCAGCTGTTGTGGTCACTAGCCACCTCACAGAGATAATTCAACTCCCTAACCCAGCACAAAACTAGCCCAGCAAAAAGTGGGTATTTTCTGCAGGGTCAGTGAAGCGAGTCAGGTCATGCAAGGGGTAGAAGGGGGCTGTGCTACAGAGAAAAAAAATATTTTATGTCTGTCCTAATTAAACATTATGTCTATCCTTAAAGGTATCACCAGTTTTTAGAGTGTTTTGCATGAAGATTTTTAATGGGTTGACTGTTAGCCTCATACTTAAAACTGCCTATGTCCCATGTGTTAGTCCTTCTTTATTCTCTTTATTTTGAAATTTGGCTGTTAATACATAGTTGTGTTGCATTTCAAAGAGTTGTACTATACAGCAAAGTAACATTGTGGTATTGGAATTTTCTAGAACTATTAGTATAATTATTCCCTTGTTAAAACTTTTTTCAAGCAACAAATTAATGCCCAATGTCATCTACATACTAGGAATAAAAAATGCCCTCCTGTATTTGCAGTAAACTTTCGTCCATTAGAAATATGCCACTAGACATTAAAATCAAATCACCTAAGGAAAGCAGCTTAACTCCTCTTTATCTTCAGCAACTTCAGCAGTTTTGCAGAGCCACCTGTAACTCAGAGTGGTTCAACAGCTCCCCACTCATGACCCCGTACAGCCATACCAGGAACTAAATAAACCCTACTTACTAGCAATTAAAGTGATTTAATTTAAAACACACTGACAGATGCATAATGGGTTAATTAGAAAATAAGTAATTAGCAAATAGGATGGAAAAGGTTAAAAGGTTGTGGACTTTTGTTGTTTGCTTGGGAGAGATAGCGAAATCATCAGCGATTAAACTTTTTCTTTTAATTTCTGGGCTTAATTCTATTATTGTTAACTGTAAATGAGGCAGCAAACAAGAAGAGAGGGCTAAAAAAATAAGAAGAAATCACTGTTTTATCAGACATACTGAAAGGCCATTGTTAACATTTAGGCTATGTGATAAAAGCAGGCACACATCTATGATGTTTGTACTTAATATCAGTATATACACATCTTCTAAAAAGAAGAGTTGTCCTCTCCTTTCTCCACTGGGTATAAGACATAATAGAGATTGGAACACATCTCTTAGGAAACTCTGCCTGCCTGTGGGATTAAATCAGTGAATTATTTAGTTGGGAATATGCCATAATGTGTTTGCTCTCAAAAAAAAAAAAGTTAAAAAGGAATAGGACTTTGAATATGGTAACTTCTGAGCTGTGAAAATCCTCAGCTGAAATCCAGTTACCTACATGCAGTGCTGATTACACAAAGCCATTACAGAGGGTACAAGCAATTTTCTGTTTTAAAAAGGTGAAATAAGGGCTTCATTTTCACAAGTAGTATTCCTTCTCTCCATGACTTTTGTCTGCCCAAAACCAGAAGCAAATGGGCATTTAGATAGTTTTAACACAGTCATATTTTATGACCACTAGCTTATTGCCAGGTAACTTGAAACTCTATATTTATTTATAATAATTGGAAATGTATTTATGTATCTATGAAACATGTGGTTTGTATCTTGAAATTTCAGAGAGAATGTTTGCAGAAAGCTTTCTCCAATTTAAGCCTAATTTTTACTGAAGTAATTGAATTTTTTCTTTTGAAAAATAAGCTTTTGGGTGAACCTCAGAAATAGCAATATGAAGTTTTCCATTTCAAAATATCAATTAAAACCAGGCATGATTTTTTCTTTTTAAATATAGCTGCCTGCTAACCTAATTACATGTCCATCAGTAACCATTAGCATAATTTGACCATATTTCCCCTAGCAGTCACATTCTTCCATTATTCCTTGATGGATCATCATTTTCATCATGGCTATTCTCTGTTCACTTCCTCGTCCCTTTAGCAAGCCATAGTTCACTCTGAACAGATATCTGTCAGTCCAGCCCCATAATTATTTAACTTTATATATTTGTCCCTCCCTTTCTATTAGTCATACTTTTTGGTGGGCTTTCAATGTGCCTTCAGGGATGTTTTCTGCTTTACTGCTTGATATAAAGCCTGAACCTACACATCCAGAGATGCATTGTCCTCTTTTGGTGTGTGTCAGTGTCATCAACCCTCTGTGTCCTCTTTTGGTGTGTGTCACAGTGTCATCAACCCTCTGAAGCCCTTTTCCCTTTAGCCACTTCTGCAGTGGCAGGCAAAAGCTCCATGTCTGCCAGTTGGACTTGTGGAAAGGATCTTGCACAGATTCTAAATAGACTTTATTCCCCCACCATAGTTCTTGCTATCTAGGGATATAGATTTCAGAAAACAACTAACTTCTTGTTCTGGTCAGTTACTTTGATTCTGTTGAAAATAAACTCCTTTAAAATTTTTTCCTAATTATAATTGAGTTTAAGCCATATATTTCAGGTCTGGAATCTGTGTCTAACATTTCAGAATCCAGTGGTTTGGAAATTCCACTATCAATTTTTTAAAAAATAGAATCAAATTTGGAAATTCATCAAGTCACACAACAGACAAAACCCATGAGGCTAAATCCATAGCTGTAAAAGCATCTCTTGTTCTGTTTTCCAAGGTTTTCTACAAAGTTCTATGAATTCTGTAACTCGAAGACTACAATACAGATAACAATCTTTCATTTAGAATTTTTTTGCGTTTTAGAATTTATTTTTTCAACTAAATGGTGACTTTCTGAAGCTCTGGTTATAGAAAAGAAGAAAGCCTAAAGCTGAATTAATTCTGCTTTTCATATCTGAATCCCTGAAAATAGCTCAAACAAATGCCAGTACCAGTCTTTAGGGTAATACTTATCCCTATTCAGAGTGACATTTGTAGATTAGAACATACTCATTTCTGCTTCACTGGTTTTTTAGGCACAGCATATACAAGATGCATTGACAAAATGTGTTTGTGTTAACGAGATTCATCCAGGTACCTCCCCTCTTGACATTTAGAAAATATTCTTTTTCCTTATCTTTTCCATCATAAGGGGGGGAAATTCACCAGCTTCAAGGAAAAATATTTGAAATGTATTATTTTTGGGATTAAGTAACATCAGTCAGTTGCAGAGTAGGTAGGTAATTCAAGAGAGCCTTCATCTAATATACACTTCTAAGTGAGTAATAAGAGAAATTAGCATTGAAGATAAACTGTCCCTTGTTGAAATTTCACGGAGGGCTAATGTTTCCTGAGTCAACAGAACAAAACAGACAAGCAAGGAAAGTTTTATGTCAAAGCTGTTGTCTGAATGTAACACCCATGTGCTGGAGAAAGAACACAAAAGCCATGAAGTATCTCACAAAACCACAAAATTATCACTCAGAGATCTTTTGTATAACACAGCCCCCAACCCTTCTCCTGTCATTCTTGGCCCTCCAGGGTCCTTGCCCAACTGAATGTTTATTACAGTTGGTAGAAGTCTTTGTGAATTAAGGCTTAATCTTTAATTATATAAACATCACATAATTCACAATTACAGATTAGCTACTCTGGCAGAGCTGTGAAGTTAACACAGTAACACTTCATGTTAAGAAAATCGCTCACAGGCAATAGAACCCTGGTTATCGGAATTGTGGCTAAACAGGGCTGTCTCCAGTTCTGTGCTCCTCTCATGCCCTCCTGTGTACACATGTAGTAGGTCAAAGCAAAGTGCTGGAGAGCTGCTAGGGGGAGGAAGTAAAGCGAAGAGAAGGCTGCAGCCCATTATGCTGACCTACTGTTAAGCTGAATGTAAGTAGATTTCTTAGAGCCTTTACATCTTAGGGGCAGTCAGCAGCTCCAGATCATGATAATAAGTGATTCAAGATACTCTGGAAATGAGATAACATTACTCATTTCTCAAATGCAGGGCAAGGGGACAATGACATATTCTATTTTCTGCTTGATGCCCAGGTGGTTTAAAGGTAATATTACAGCCTCCCTCTGTGTTCTTTCAATGATACTTATGAAACTGCCTTTCTAATCTGTTCAGGCTACTGGGAGACCAACAGACACACTAAAATTCTGTTTCTTTTTGCCTATGAAGATATGTATTATTATATTTTCCATGCATAATAATTCCTTATTATATTTTCCCCTTATATAAAGTATATGTTTACTCCAGTACAGTAATCCATTAAATTTTGATGAAGTCATAAAAACAACTTCTGTCTTGCCTCTGTCTTGCATTACTTTATTTTGCAGTGCTGATAGCTTTTTTTTTTTGTTTTGTTTTGTTTCAAATCAACAGTTTTATCACTCAGGCTGCCCTGCAAGCCATATGCTAGATCCAAAGCCTTCCTACAATGAGACTATCGGAAGAATTGTTTTTCTATCCTGCAGATCTGATTATTGAAACACAAGTTTCAAAAACTTGTTAAACAGTGAAGTTACTGTTGTCTTTTATGACACTTATTGTCTGCATGTAATAATTTTCTGGCTTTTGTGCTATAAAAAATCTGCTGATGCCTGCACAGAGCTGAGCATGAGTTGAGTCTGTGTGAGAGGGATATTACAGAGAATTACTGGACATTCCTGTTAAAAAGCTCAATAGCTCTTTGCCTTTTTGTTCTTATGTTTTGGGATAGACTGCAAATGTTTATACAGATAGTGCACTGTGGTTTTGATTTTATGCTTTATTGCATGTTTTTCTGTCCTCATGAGCTAAGATATACTAGCAATAAAAAGCATGAGTCAAAGCCCACTTCTGAGCTTGTGCCTACAAGCTAGTTCTTATGGGTGCTTTTCATTAAGCATATTTGGAAAACTAGATAGATTTTTATTTCTCATGCAATACACAATTGTTCATTATGTATTGCAAGGGAGGAAATACTGCTGGCTCATGATAAATGTACCATAAGCCATGGTCTAGTACATTTTATACTGAATGTATATAACTTGCAAAATCCTCTGCTAATAACTAGCTCCAAAATACTAATTTTGCTTTTCTGCTAAATATTGAAATATTAAATACTGAAACAATTTTAAAATTCAGTTAGGCATCGATACAGCCTATAGGCTGCCTTGTAATCTTTCCTGATGCAGAGTTGCTACTCTGGATTTTTCACTAAAGATGAACTTAAAAGTGAGAGCAACTTCCACAGAGTGAGTTATGGAACAAAATATTCATCACTCTCAAGCCAAGATGGCCTCCAAGAAAGAAAAAGAAGTGCCATAACTTTTGGAATGGCAGGGCATGAGGGGCTGGTGTCCTGGGGCTCTTGCTCTGACTGTGACTTTTGAACCTGTGCCCAGTTCTAAACCTGCATGCTCTGCTATCCAGCTCAGTGCCTTCATCAGCTTCCAGGACCTGGGCAGGCATCCCCCCATCCCCAGGTCTGCCAGCAGCCCACCCCTCTTCTCAGCCTCCCTGGAGGCAGCCCAGTTCCTGGCAAGTGTTGTCTAAGAGTGCCAAGGATAAGCCAGAGACATTGGGAATTGCGGGTATGGTTACAGGAGGGCCTTGTGCAAATAAGCCAGGCTGCCCCATGGTCCTTCCTCTGGCTTTTGAAAGGTGATATCAAAGAGCAGTCCAGCAAGGAGCTGGGCAGCTTGTCAGTGCTTCTGAAAGGTGCAAAATTGCTTTTCCCACCTGTTCCTGCCTTGAGAAGAGAAAGGAGGCAGCAGTGCTTGTCCACCCTGTTCAGCTGCTTGATGAGTGGGAATGGAAGCCTGAGGCCTTCCAGAAGGTGTGTGGTTCATGGTATGGACAGGAACCAGGATTCAAACCACAAATTACTCTGGCCCTGGCCTAGAGGAGACTGGCAGCCACCATTTAAATGTGAAGAATCAGAATACAGTCAAGAACACCCTCATCCCCTGGGCAGCAAACTCCTTTTACATAGTCATTGGTTAATCTGATGCATTCATGTGAAGGAGGAGGCACTTGGTGAAAGTGGGAAAACACCTAAGTACACTGATTAATGCTAATTGGTTAATTGCCTTTCATTATGGAAAAAGTAAATATATGCAGTAACTGGCAATATGGCTAGACAGTGCTTCTGTGAGGGAGCCCAGAGCCTGAGAATTAATCCCAAATACCTATTCAGGGTAGAGGAGCTGAAAATTCCAAAGATGGCTCTTTTTAAAAGTTTATTTAAGGGCAGTATAAGAATATTATTTTCCTGGTGCAGGGCTGTAGATCTGAGACAATACTCTGTTTCAGGATACACTATGCATTTTGCTGCTTTCATTTGGGGTATCCAATATGATCATGAGGATTACCTTGTTTAAAATTTAAAAAAAAAAAAAAAACATAGAAAAAGTAGGGTGATGGAGCAGGAGGAACACAGTGCCTAGTCTGCTGCAGCAACTCTAGCAGGGAGATCATGCAGGATGTGAGGTAGAAGCCTCTGAATTGATGCTGCATGCTCAGGGACTGTGACTCAGAGCCATGAGACCTTGGGTAGCTCTTTTGTGGGCAAAGAAGTGCTCAACACACAAAAGATAATTTAACAAAGCCTGCTCCCTGCTCCCTGTGACGTTAGCAAAGCTTAGCCATAAAAACTGTGTCACTCTGGCAAGAAACAAACTTACTCTGCAGTGTCCATAAAGACCCCCAGATATTACTGGCCTGATGTAATGGAGTCTTGTCTGTGATTCATCCACATCCTTCTCATTTGTGCCTGCTCACGGACCTTCTAGCTGTAGACTCTTAAAAAGACCCTGATTTCCTCCAATATCTTACACAACTATGCCTTCAAAAGGAACTGTCTACAATTAATGTAGACATCACTTAATATTCTTGCTCGTGTGAAGTAGAAGCTGTGTTGTGCCTTCAGAAGACTGTGCTATATATATGTGCCAGAATGGATAAATAGTTCTGCATTTCCACAATGTTTCCATCTATGGGCCACATTCCTTGGAAATAAAAATAGGAAATTACTTCTGGCATGTAAAATGTGCTATAAAAGCATGCTTCAGAAAAGATCCCAAGACATTTAGGAAGATTATTAAAATCATAAAAGATTTTAATTATCAGTATGATTTTAATTAGTATTTATTATTATTTTAATTAATGGTTTAAATAATCATCATCATGACTAAAATCATCTTCACAAAGCCCATCTTTCAAATGGGCTCAGTTACTGTGTATCTTTTGGCAGTTGCTAAATTGACCTAGAGGAGATGCCGGATGGGCAAGATGCTGTACATTTACAGCAACATCAAGACCTGCTCCAAGAAACTTTATCTCTCAGCAGGTATGAGGAGAAAAAGAGGATGCACACTCTCCATTTTAAACTGATGCACACAAAAAGACTGCCAAAGCCAGATATATTAGTGTAATGCTTCAAAACAAAAGACCAGCTTTTCTTACAGTTATTTCGTAATTAGTTTTTTTGCACAAGTGACAGCTGCTTTTATGCCAAATCCTAGTCTCATCAGGGAAAATGGCAAAACTCCCAGGATAACTAGAATTTTTCTCTTTATACAGAATTCATTGAAGAGCATTGTATTTATCCTTTTTTTGTCGTCCTTTTTAATAGATTGGTGCAAACCCAATAATTT
The DNA here is from genome assembly GCA_013399455.1 of Anthoscopus minutus. Classification (NCBI taxonomy): domain Eukaryota; kingdom Metazoa; phylum Chordata; class Aves; order Passeriformes; family Paridae; genus Anthoscopus; species Anthoscopus minutus. The sequence goes on along the minus strand of VWYI01025811.1, from coordinate 37,861 downwards.
TAGGTTTAGTAAGTAATTATTTACAGGAGGGGCAAGATTTTTCTCTAAAACACTCAATTGTTCACTTCAAGTATGCTTGTGTGTCACTGAGTCACCGAACCACAATTAAATTCTGGGAAATGGCTTATTGTTGAGGCTCACGACATCCCATGACATGGTGGGATGGGTCAGAGTCTGATTTTAATTGGAGGCCTGATCTAAATTTGTGTCCTGTCAAATCTGGGTTGACAAACTCTGAAGGATTTTGAAGTTCCACAAGATACCAGCAGCAATAAGAAAGACCTTGCATTGTCGCCTCTGGTTGTGTGGTTTGTACATGGCAAATACCAAGCAGAGTATTTGCTCTTCCCTTGTAAGGTTTAAAGAGATTCTGTCTTTTCTAGGAGCCCAGATGAAGTCTCAGGTGGCTTGCTTGGGAGAAAAGATGAGGTAGAACCACTTTGTCACATGTGTGCTGGAGGATATTTTTCCAGTTCATGGACTTGGTAGGGTAGGAAGGGACTTCTTGGAGATCATCCAGTCCAATCCCCCTGCCAAGGCAGACTCACCTAGAGCAAGTTACAAGTGACACAGGAACGTATTCAGGTGAGTTTTAAATGTCTCCAGAGAGGGAGACTCCATGACTTCCCAGGGTAACATGTTCCAGTGCTCTGCATCCCTTATGTAATGAAGTTTCTTCCATATAACTTTAGTAAGTTTTGCATTGTGCTTGCTTTGCAAATTGAAAGAACATTATATCCTGAAGTCAGTACTTTCCTTTCAATATAATACACTACAGGAAGAAATCATTTCAGATTACTAGGAAGTTAGAAAGGAAAAAAGAAATTGTCTCCCCAGAGAATTGGTCACAGTCCCAAGCCCGCCAGAGTTCCAGGAGCCCAAGGAAATGCTTTCAGGCACATGGCGCGGCCCGCAGAATCACAGGATCATAGAATCTTGCTGGAGTTGTCCTATGCAAGGCCAGAAGCTGGACTTGGACTATCCTTGTGGGTCTCTTCCAGCTCCGGATATTCTATGATTGTGGGTTTGTGTGGGATTGTGTGTTTGGGTTTTTCCATACTTTTTTATTTGGGAGTGGGAAATATATGTTTTTGTCTTTTGGGGATGTTTCGTGTGTTGTTGTTCTCTAGGGGGTTTTTGTTCATTATTTTTTGTTTTAGTTTTTCGGGATTTTTTTTTCTTCGCCTTTTTTTTTTTTTTAAATCATGAAGAATTCCGACCTTTGGAGTAGCAATTAATTTAATTTAAAGCTATACGCAGACACGCCCGGGTTAAGGCAAGCAGGCAAAAGCGAATGGAAAAGCCCGGGAATTGCGCTCCCGCGCGGCCGCCAGGGGGCGCTCCCGCGCCGCAGGCGGGTTCTGCCTGTGGGAGGGCGGGGAGGCCGCGGCTCCTCCGGGCGCCGCTTCCCTGCCGCGCTTCCCGGAGCCGCTTCCCTGCCGCGCTTCCCGGAGCCGCTTCCCTGCCGCACTGTCCTGTGCCTCCTGGGCCGGCAGCCGGCCGTCGGTGGTCGCGGAGCATGGCCCTGCCTCACACTCCGTCTCGAGTAGCGCGGCGTCCCGTCCACACCGCGTGTACCTGAGCAGGGCTCAGGTGTGGGGGCGGCCGATGGGCTGAGGTGAAGCGGCGGGGCCGCGTCCCGGGTACATCAGTTTCTGGGGCTGCGGCTCGCCTGTTCTCTCCTTGTGACTCCTGCCTTAACACTAGCCCTCTGCTGGGGAGGATATTTATTTCAAGGGGAAGGCTCCCTGTGGCCAAGAGGAAACAGGGGCAGGGCTGTGGCAGTGAATGGATGGAGAAGTAAAATTCACAAGTTTGTTAACAAAGACCAGTTTCTTAGCATAAAATGATGATCAGAACAATATAAGAGAGGCTCTACTTCCTCTCTAAGATGTCACTTACACACTAACGTTAAAAGAGAGGTATTTTCTGTTCATGTAATCATAGAATCAGCAAGGTTGGAAGAGGCCTTTTAGATCATCCAGTCCAAACATCAACCCAGAACTACCACAGTAACCACTAAACCACATCATCCAGCACCAGCTTCTTAAACCCCTCCAGAGATGGTGACTCCACAACCTCTCTGGGCAACCTATTCCAATGCCTGACCGCCCTAACAGTGAGAAATTTTATGTAATATCTAATCTGAGTCTCTCTTGTCTCATCTGAAGGCCATTTCCTCTGGTCCTCTCACTGCAGTCACACCTCACTACATTCTCTTTTTGGGGAGTTGTAGAGAGCGATGAGGTTCCCCCTCAGCCTCCTCCAGGCTAAACAGCACCAGCTCCCTCAGCCCTTCCTCATAGGACATGTTTTCTTCACAAGCTTAGTTGCCCTTCTCTGGACATGCTGCATTGCTCATTGTTCTTTTTAACGAGAAGTAAAACTCACCCAAAACTGAACACAGTGTGTGAGGCGTGGCCTCACCAGTGCTGAGTACAGGGGCATGTTCCAGAGACAGTGACTGTTCTCAGGCTGTTTTCTGCAGGCATTATTGGGGTCACTTGTAGACCTAGGACTTCTTACTTAAAAATTCTAATGAGATCTTGTCGCTATTCTGGAGTAATGCCTTTAGGATTGTCTCTGCTTGAGTTGGATTGTTGGCTCTTAAACTAGGGAGTGAGCTGGGATCATCCAGCTGGGCACCATGTTTTGGGCAGTGATGGCTGAACAAGGGCATGCTGTCATGATGCCTCCATGTGAAAAACATGAGGACTGGTATAAATACTGGCACGGCTGAAGGATGTTGTCATAACTGGTACCCATGGCTTTCTCTCCTGGCACTAAATTAGCTTGTAGGGCTTTAATCTTTGCTATCAAACAGAAAAAGATTATAGTTAGTATGTCTGTGTGTGTGTGTGTGTGTGTGTGTGTGTGTGTGTTTATGGACTTATTAAAGGAGGACACAATCTAAATATCAAAACCAAGATTTTAAAATGCCAGATTTAGTTCTTCATTAAGTTCTTCAGTTCTGCTAATGAAATAGAAGATGTTATTGTTCAAAAGTTAAGTACATGTAAATTATTTTTCTACCATATGAGTAAAATTACTATTTATATCTCAGGACATTGTAAAAGTCAGTAGACTTTTGGATTACAAATGACTGAGTAAGAACCAGTGTAACTGACAGAGAATTTCTAATTCCTTTGAGTCCTCTGTTTTTACTGAACCTGAGAGTAATGGGCATATATCATTAGAAACTGTAAAGTATAAACCAGTTAACTCCTAAAGTCATATGTGAGACTTAGAGGAACTTCTGTGGAAAAAATAATAGAAAATATTGCATGAAGTGGGCAGAGGCTTTTTTTTTTTTAAGCATCAGTAGGCATAAGCTTTTAGACATTGCTTCCAAATCCCTGTTAACCACAGCTCCTCCAGTCCACCATGTTTTGGACCTGATTTACATTTATTACCTCATGCAGCTAAGTGAAGTGCTTTGAATTTAATGCATTAAGCCACCAGACATAGACCATGCTATTCAAGATCCAGACGGTTCCATCTTGCTTAAATGTTAATGGTATTCTGCAGATGAGCATTCATGAACATATTACATGGGGTATTTTTCCTTTTTCTTGGCAGGTGACATTGGTGACAGAAGAAGGACAAGAATGATTACATATCCATAACTCCCAGCAGTATGTCAGGTAATCATATTTAATAAGAACAGCTGTGCAATATTTCTTGCCTTTCTGGAATGATTATTGCTAAATATTTATTGAAAAATGCTTCTTTAACAATTTCTGGATTCATTGGTGCTGGGAATGGAAATCTTTTCTCCATCCAGAGCAGACATGTGGGACACATAGTAATCTTCCCCAACATTTTTGAAACTTTCGTCATCCTTGGTTTGCCTTCTGGACCCTATTCCATTAGGGCTCTTCTGGACCCTGAATGCCCATTCCAGCTTCAGCCTTCCTGCTGAAGCTGCCAGCACAGGAGCACTTTCTGCTAAGTATCCTGGCCTAATTACTTTGTAACATGGACATCTTCACTGAGTTTCAAAGTGAGACAGTCAAACTTACGAAGGTTGCCAAGTACTCTTCAGAGAATTATTGACTAGGTCTGCAAATGGGCTGAAGATCCAGAGCTGACATGACCATTAACCATTTTAAGCCTTCTTAACCATCCTATCCTTGCCACTTGCAATGAACCTGAAAGTTATACATAAATTAGCTGTGTCAGAACCTTCATGTATCTAATCCCAGAACAGGGTGTCTAGAAAGATGTGCTTATTATGTGGAGATCATATAGAAGGCTATAGAATTTCAGACTTCAAGAATTTCTGTACTCATCAACTTGCCTAAGAAAGTGTACTACTGATACTGTTTGTCAATGTGTATTTCAGAGCCAAATGCATAAATGGAACCTTTTAAAAACCTGCAAAATATGACATGTACTAACATCACTAGCATCATCACTAACAAGACTGTATTCCTGGTGTTCTGCTCAAGGGACAGTTTATTTTTACTTCACTATGCAGATCAATTTTCTTTTCCTTTTCCCTAGAAGGCTCCCGTCCACTTGTACTGGCCGGCAAGGGGTAACAGTTGCATTCACCAACAAAGATGGTTTTCTGACTTTAGGTTTCTAGATAAGAAGTAGAGGGTAAAATTCATGGGAAGAAATAGAATGTTATGTAAATACATGCTTTCATAGTAAAACATATTATTTGATAACATGAAAAGATGTGTCTTTTGTTTGTTTGTTTGTTTCTTTGCGGCCCATGGAAGCAGAGAAAAATATAAGAAAGAAGAGCATTGAGGTGTATTGTAGAATGAAGTGGAATACTGACCCTTGGTTGGTGTGTCAGGCTCTAACTTAGCATCACTGCCACATGAGGAATGGGAAGGAGTTACTGTCCTTAGGCTGCATTGGTAGGCCCTGCTAGAGTGGTTTTGCATTGTTCCGCAGGCATTCTGGGCATGGTGATTTCACTTCACCTGTTTTGGAAGAATTTAAAGCTGGCATGTGACTTGGTCCCTTCCAGCTCTCTGTTGTGCTCTCCCTTGTCTCATGCCAAACTGTGTTTTATGGCATTTTACAACAGGGTTTGACATTTCTGTGGTTTTGGAGGGAGCAGTTACTAGCTGCTGTGTGATGGCAAGAGATGAGGAAGGATACACACTTTTATCCTCACCTTATCTGTTGGGTCTGTGGCTTCCTGTGGAGAGTGGGTTTGTGGAGATTTTCCACTAGCACTCTAATCAGTCCTGTCTCCCTGGACTTGCCCCTGGCTGGGCAGCTCTGCTAAGCTCAGAGAAACACCAAGCCTAATTAGAAGGACCTATATTTTCTGCATTCCTTTTGACAGAAGTCAGCAGAACAAAATGTGCAAAGAAAATTATCATCAAGCAAAGAAAAAAAAAAAGGTTAAGATGGAGATGATTGTTTGTACAGCTTTAGATGTCCAGCACTTTTCTTTTTGAGCAGTTCATATTTTCTGTTTCTGATTATAGGAATGACATTTCCTACATGAGTGTAAATGTGAAGAGAAGCATGGATGAAGTGAAAATTTTTCAAACTGTAAAAAAGCTTCATAAATACCATGATCCAGAGCCAGACAAGAGTCCTTTTCTAATGAATGATAATGGAAGTTTAGATTTTGTTACTGAGTCACTGGAATATGGGAGCAGAATCTAATACCAAACCAGCTGGCTATAATAACAGGCTGTATTATTCTGTATTTTTGATAGATAATTCCTCTCCCCATATGTTACATTTCTACTGCAGTATGTATTTTCCACTTGTAGGCACTGCCTGAAAGCCTTCTAGTCCTTCAGGTTCTAGTGCAATCTAGAGAAGTTTTTCTGGCAGGAAATTGACCTTGATAGTAAAAGCAGGCATTAGTACATTTGCAGTTTCCCTAAGAAAAATATTTTGAATCTTTTGACATCTCATCTTTAAAAATATATACTGGTGTGATTTTTTTTTATGTGTTTATAGTTTTTTAGTAGAGAGAGTTTTAATAGAGAGCGTTCTAGTATGCCCAAATTATTTTGGGAATTTCAAAGTTATGAGTATCACGTAAGGATTTCAGAAGTATAGGAGTCCTTACTTAAAAGTTAATATAATTAAAAATCAAAACCAGAGTGAATGTATGAGGTAAAACATTTGCTTGCAAAAAGATAAACTGAAACACAAATATGGAATTAATGAAATTGAAACTACTCTTCCTTTTCATTAGAATGCCGTCAGAGTTCACCCAGCAATACAGAGAGAGTTAATGAACAGCTAATATTGAGTACTTGATGTCATAAGAGGCAGACAAGTGAAAAGCTGCACCTACAGGTTTTGTAGACAGTGTTTGTCAGCTTGTTTTTGCAACTCTGCCACTTCTAGGTGTCAAGACTTGCCTAACCAGGTTTTTTTACACTTAGCACAGATGATGACCAAACACTGAGATAAAGGGATACTTCAGGAGATGTGGACATAGTATGAGTATTCTGTCTGAAACAGATGCATTCTGTTCTCATTAACTGAAGCTTGGTGAAGTAAATAGTTTTCAGATGAGCCACCACAAACTTAAATGCAACAAAGCAAATCTGAAAGTTAAGCTTTTCTGTTTTGAAATATACTTTCTTTTGTAGAATCACAGAATGGCTTGCATCAGAAAGGACCTTTAAAATGGTCTTGTCCACCCCCCTGCAATGAGCAGGGACATCTTCAACTACATCAGGTTTCTCGGATGCGCATCCAGCCTGATTGTAAATGTTGCCAGGGCTGGGGTGCCCCTTCTCTGGGCAACTTGTTGCAATGTTTTAATACCTTCATTGTAAAAACCTTCTTCTTTTATGTAATATAAATCGACTCTCTTTCAGCTTGAAACAATTATTCCTCATCCTGTTACAACAGGCTAAAAAATTTGTCCCCTTTTTTCTTATAGGCTTCCTTCAGGTACTAAAAAGCCACAATAAAGTCTCCCCAGAGCTTTCCCTCTTCAAGGCTGAACAGTTTCAACTTTTTCAAGCTTTTGTTATAGGAGATGTGTTAGATTCCTATGATCATCGTGGCAGCCCTCCTCTGGCCTCACAGGTGTATGTCCTTTCTGTTTCTGAGGACCCCAGAGCTGGATGCAGTGCTCCATGTGGGGGTCTCATGAGAGGGGAATAGAGGGGCAGAATCTCCTTCCTTGCTCTAGTGGCCAAACTGCTCTGGATGCAGCCCATGGTATGATTTGTCCCCATGGTATGATTTGTCTTCTCCATCAGCAGTTTTACAGCTGACACCAACCACTGCTGCCCACAGAGCAATGTCTGAGAAAAAAAAAACTTTGTCAGCATTATAAAATTAGTACTACATTAGCAATAAAAGCAAGTTCTTTCGTGTGCATACATTTGCACAATAGAATAGTAATATTATTTTCTCATTGAGAAAATAGTACTTTCAAATTAATAAGTAAGTAAAATAATTTTAAAAGTTTCTTTCTATTTTAATGCTGTAATGAAGCTTCTGGTTTAACTGCACTATTCACTGCACATAGCTATCATTGAAGGCTCCCTTATGTACATTTGATCCCAAAATGTAGGACAAACCTTGAGATATATTTTCATCTTACTTTGTTTACTAGAGTGAAAACTGAAGAAGAAATTCCAGAATGCGTTTTAAAACCTAGAAAATAGTGTTTGTAGAATACAGTAAATTTCATCATTTTTACCTTCATGGTAGATGAAGAGAAAATGTAAGGAGTGTAATAGTAGTTCCAGTAAAAACTGCAGCAGTTCTTTCACTGGTTTCAGTAAGGCTGGGGTTTTACTCTGCTTTTACTTGGGAGCTTCAAAATCCACACAGTCATTGTGCTTCTACTCAAATATCCACACTGTTCTATTTGGTAATGACTGTAAAGTTAGATCAAGATAGGAATTATAATAAAATTAAGTGCTTACATTGGGGAATATAATTTAAATGTCATAAATGCATATTTTCAGTAAGTAGAATTTAATATGCAACGTTTCTTGAAACAGGTCCCTCATTTGGAGAAGAAAATTAATCAGCTTTTGTACAACAAATCCATTTGAAAGCCAGTGTCTCCAAGGGTGTTGCACGTAGTTTCCAAGAACTGAGAAAAGTAATAGAATAGGAAAGGTACCACATTTACTTCATTAATCTTTTCACTGTAATGCTCACTACCCTGTAAACTTGACACTAATTCAGGTAGAGAACAGTTTATCGTTTAACATCAACTGAGAAATTATTTTTCTTTAATTTCTATAATGATTTTCCTAGGATAATTTAATTTGACATACATCACTGACACTTCTTTGCCTGTCAGACCATGATAAAATTCGACTAACTCAAGTGTACTATTTCTTTTAAGCAATGGACTTTTTAGGAGAACAGTAAATACTTTAATATAAGGTTCTTTTACGCCAGGATTCAGCAGCTTTTGGGGATTTTCAAAAGGTTAACAAGATTTATATTGTGGGATGTTTTTGCATGAAGCTATGAATCACTCCATGATGGCTCTTATTACTTAGAAGCGTATTTCTGAATATGCAGTTAAAAATACCACACTTGCTGGGTTCTAGTCTACAGACACTCTGGGTTAATTTTACCTTTATTTTGTTGTTCAAAAGTTAATATTTTTGAAAGTGCTTTGTAAAAGTGCTATATAAATACAAAAGTCAAATAGTCTGGGAAGCATTTTGTAATCTTTCAGATTTTATGCAATTCTTTAATATGTTATGTTTTCTTTCCAACTTATGAATATCTGCTGTTTTTTCCACAAAAGATGACACATTTTCAAAAAAAAATAAAAAAGAGGGAGGGGGATCTTTTTACATTTCACAAAGAAAAGAGGGGAAAAAAATTTTTTGTATTAGCAGTATTTTGTTTGTTTTGTAGCTACATTTCATTATATTAATGCTGGTATGTTTTTTATATTTTGTTTTTAATGATCTTTCTGTAGTAATTTTATTTAAGCCAGAGCTGTTTCTCTTGTTTACTCATTTTTCTGAAAGTTATTTCTGGTGGGCACAAACTATTGTGTTTGAAATTTTGAGTGTAATTCTGAGACTGTGTAGCTGTGTTTCACTACTGGCATCAGGTTAGGAGGACTGCAAAGTGTTGTCAGTATAAAATGTACTTGTTCATTTTGCAGGCAAGAAGCTTTTAGGGTAGTTATTTAAAAGGAGTAAAATGTTCTTCTGCTTTTTCTAAGTCTTCTCCAATACCCTATAAAATAAAGCACTTTGCTCTGCTTGCCACAGGAGTTGCAGCCTGCCATTTTATGATCTTCAAAAGCCTGACCACAGCTGCTGTTTAGTTCTTCTGATAAGAGTATGCCAGAGCAATGAACTTAAAACACTTGTTCTTGGTATTGATACCTATATAAAGGAGCTATAGAGAAGAATGTAATTTTTTTGTAAAAAAATTTTTGTAAAGCTGTTGCTAAACTGTAGGATCAATCCAATCAGGCATTTTCCAGTTATTTCCATATAAAAATACCTTTCACATTCCCTAAATGCATTTCTCATTATGTTTCTTTAAAAGCATCAGATTTACTACAGTGCTTATTATAAAAGAAGACAAATGGTTAAGGAAATGTGTAAATATTGCCTTACACAAAGGCCTTTCACTATTGCTTTATTGTGTTTCTGAAAATGGCTTAGACCTGTACCAAGCTTTAGTTTATTTGAAGTTAAAAGAATTCTCTCCTCACATCCAAGTTTGTCTTTCTTACTGAAGAAGTTTGACTGCATTGTTTGGGCAAAATTTATTTGTCTGTTTACCTTTTTTGTCTTCAACAAATCACATATTTTTCAAGGCTGCTAGTTTAGTACCTTTGTTTGTTTTACCTGGCCATTACTTAAACCTCAGTCCTTCACTAGGAGGTGTTATTTCAAGATACTGGCTATCTCCTTAAGCAGTTTTAGAACCAAACTAACTTAAACTGTTTCACCACCTTGAAAAAAGAAAGAGCTTCAATTATGTGTATGTATCTCCAGGATTTTGTTAGCAAGCAGCAGCCAAATATACTGTCCGTTCCCCACTGGGAAGAAGTGGAGCATTTAATGAGAGATTACAGAAAGACCATGTGAATTAATTTGAAAGCTCATAAGGAAAGTAATATTCAGAATCAGGATTTTAGAAAAAGGTGGCAGTGATCTGAAATGATTTGTGGAAGTTATTTGAGTGATTTCCTAAATGGTTTTACTGTAACTTACTTGTTTTTAAGGATCTGGTTTATGTATTTTGAGGCATATTCTGAAAATTGTGGTTTGTCTTCTCACTTTTATTTTAGTAGGGTCCCAAGCATGTCAAGAATTATCAAACCCAACATGAAGAGAGTAAACATTAGCATTCCCATATTCACACAAATAGTGGTCTGCAAAATGAGCCCTGGAGAGGTGGATTGCTGTCTGTGGGGAATTAAATCAATGTTGTTTTAAAACAAACAGAGGGAGCTGGTTCTGCACATGAGGAGACTGGGCTTCCCTGCCAGACAGGGTTGTGAATAGAAGAAATGTACACAAGAGTAGGCTGGGCTGGTAGTTCAAAGAGAGATCTGTTGGGTTTTGCTATGTTTTAGAAAGGCGTCAAGGGCTTAGGAGCCCCTTCATGTCACGGCAGGTGGAGGTGGTCAAGGTGCCACGACCTTCCCAGGGAAGCATCTTCTGTGGGGCTTTCCCTGGGCACACAGGCACTGCCTTGCCCCAGTGATTCAGCTGTAGCCCTTAGAAGGGCTGTTGGAATCACCTTTACTTTGGTGTCGCTCCTTGGGTGACACCAAAGTAAAGAGATGGGAATCACCATGTGGGATTCCCCTCTCTTGAAGGACTGCAAGGATGGTAACTGCTCCAGGCTCAGGGGGAGTGGGGATTTTATAGGCAAGGCAGGGGGCAGGGTAAAACAACAGGGCCAATGGTCTGAGGGCTCAGTGGCGGAGCAAGGGGAAAGAGCCAGTGAGGGATAACTGATATACATATGTTGGAAAAGCATGCTGGGAGCAAATTAACAAAGTCCCCACCAGAAAAAGGTTCTCAGCTGAGGCCTTTCCTTTGGGGGAGAGTAGTGAATGAAAGCCTATGGGCTCTCCCTCCATGGGAGAGCAGTTACAATGTTGGCCACCTTGTCAGCCCCTACACCTTGTGCTAAGGCTCCTGTTGGAGAACAGCAGCCAGGTGAGCCCTGTGGTCCAGGTATAGCTTCTTCTCCGAAAAACTCCCTCCTACATGTTATGCAGTGCTATGAGACAGAAGAATGCATTTAGCATCTATATGGCTGTACTGGTTAGCACCACCATTCTAGTTCCATGGTGTGTCCTGGTATTTTACTGTTTTTCCCTATGTATCTTTGCTCATTCATTTATTTTGGTAAGTTTGTTTCATCTGTAGCTGCTACAAGAGTCTCTATTGGTCTATACAATTCCTGTTCATCTCTCAAAGGACGGGTTATCAGGGAGCTCTTTACACACCAAAAAAAAAAAAAAGAACTCTGAACCATTTGCTTTTCTGTGCTCAGAACCTGCCTCTGGTTAACTTACAGGTGAGCTGTCATGTTCTTCTGAGTATTCTTTTTCTCTGATTAATTTTTTCTTCTGTTTAGAAATTTGAGCATAATTTCAACCCCTGCTCTTGATAAGTATGTATGTAATATTACTTTAAAAGTTAATGGACATTCGGCGTGTTTTTAAAAAATGATTGCACTGATTCACAGAGGAGCTTATTAAGATAAGATTAAGATATTTTTAAGGATAAAGCTATTACACTGTTTATTACAAATTTTCTAATATTGCCTTTTCTTACACGTTAGAAACTGTTTACAAAGTTTATTATAACTATCTGTGTGCTCTTCTTTCATGGTGATTTAATACTTGTCCAAATGATTGGAAATATTGAAATTTAATCTTGAAATCCATATTCTAAAATGTGATATTTAAATATGTTATAATATTGCCACTGCTAAAGCAAGTAGGAAGACAACAGTCCTGAATTAGGTAACCCTGGCTGTTTACTTCTACAAGCATATGCATATGCACGTGTTTCTGAAATATTAAAAACCACCTAATGGTTTCAGTAGATATTGCTAGTTCTACCTGCTACAGTTCCTTTCACTCTACAATCCTTTTCTTATAGGCACAGTAATTTTTATATTTTAAAAATTTAAGAAAGAAATTACAAGTTCTCAAAAGTTTTATTTAGCACATTTACAGGGGCAGAATTTGCATATTTTGGAAGAGTCTGGCTGTGTCTGTGTGAGCTGGGCTCCATCCTTCTGCTTATTCAATGATCATATGAGCCTAGTTTAAAAGTTGTGAAACTCAATTGTGAAGTGTTTCCCTCTTTTGTAAGGAAAAATAAGGAGAAAATGCTATGTTTTTTGGGAGAAAACAGAAGGATGGGAGAGAAATGGGAAGAGGAGAGAAGAAGCAAAATAAATGAGAGAAAATAAAATGCTGTGAATTGACAGCAAGATTAATGAGAAGAAATGAAACTTAGCCTTGTCTGGCACAGATGGTTTTGTCTTTCCCAGCACAAACACACATAAAGACTTTATGTGCTTTTACTTTTAGTTGCTTTGTGTGGTTGAAAATGTTGGAACAAAGTATGAATCAGGTGTTAACTTTACTGGAGACATGTCCTTTAATTGTAGCTTGGTGGTTTTTTTCTCAAGTCATCAAGTAAAAATCTTCTAGTGCTATTTGACTGGGTCCATACAGAGCTAGGCTGCTTCATCAACCTACTGTGCACCCCTCAGTCCTAATCATGATTACATTTGCCTTAGTTGATCTCTCTGAAGCCAACCCACTTCACTGTCCTTACGTGCTTTCATACTTCAGTGGAAAAACAAAAAAAACCAAACCAGTGAAGAGCTGTTGTCTTTGCTGCTCTTTTTTCAGTAAACCTCAAATATCCAAAAAGACAAAAATTTATTGTGTACGTTTTGCAAGCAAGTAAGTTAATGACAATTCTGAGATCTCTTTAGTTGCTTTCCTACTTGCCACTGTTTTGATTGGCTGCAAGTTGAAATAATGTATTGAGAGAATTTTCAGTGGAAATTCTGTGAGCATTTTTGGAACGTAAAATAACTTTTTGTTGTTAGAGGAAGTGTCTTTGTAACTGGGAAAACAGCAATCCTCTGACATCCCAGAACTGTTAATTTACCTTTTGCCTAAGTGACAGCCTGTTGCTGAGGCTGAAAAATAAATGTTTGCACTCCCCCAAAAAGTGTGAGCAATGTAGTCAGTCTCTGAGGAGCAGGGACTGATTGCCTGTGTGGTCACAGCAGCTTTCATCACCAATGAATCTAGTTGTTAACTGGAGCTACTGTGGTATAAAAGCAGTAATAGTAATAATGGTAATGCAAATCCAGCATTGATTGCAACTGGACCGATCCCAAGCAAGGAAAATTAGTGTAGCTCTCAGGGCACAGCAGGGAGAATTTAAAGCAGTGACTCTGAGGTTGTTGTGAACATGGGAAAGCGCACTCTTTCAGTGTGGTTTTTGGTCCTATTTTGTGCACTCTTGAGTTTTTGTCAGGATTGAAGTTCAGGGTTGGTATACAGCTCGTTCCAGCAGGAAACACTGTCTTCCTGACTGGCTGGCTACCACCTTCCATCTTTCTGGAGAAACAACTGAATGCCTCTCTTCACTTGAGTTGTACTAAAAATGAGAGAGCTTTTTGTATATTGCTTCTTTGACTGCTGTTGGCAGATATTAGTAGAGAATTGGGAAAAGAACCCACATAATGAATGGATTGTTCCATAATTTTTTGTAGTCCTTTGTATACTGATATAACACTGCATGTCTGAGAACAGGCCAACCTTTACAATTACCCATTAAGGAGTAGTTGATTTGGCCTGTAATAAAAGACCTCTGAGGGATTCCTCTTGCCTGTCCTTTTAGTTAAGCTTAATAGGCAGTTCATCTGCTAAAACTTTTCTCCTTCTACAAAAACAAACTTCCCTTTAAAAAAAATTTCTGAAGGGAATTTGAGGAAATCTTTTGACCTGTTGACTGCTGGGATGCCTGTTACTGCTACAATTTGCATTTTGAAATTTGTTGATGATTCCTGGATGAGAAGATCTCTGGCTCAGCTTGTTGGTCCCTCTTAACTCTGAAACAGGGCCTGTGGTTGTAGTCATGGTTCATTCCAGTAGGCTGTACTGCTTCCTGCCTTGATTATAGCCATTTTAACAGTATCTAGAGGGAGAGAGAGATGCTTCTCTTACAAGGAGTGGAGGCAAAATTACATTATCATCCTTTATCAAAGATTTTGGGTTGACAAGACCAAGAGTAGGTACAGGAGATTTCAACTGTGGTTTTTGTTTTAAAAAAATTAAAATAAAATTAAAAAAATTTTTTTAAAAGCCTTTGAGAGATTCAGGCAGTATATGTTAGAACCAATGAAGCTGAATAAATAGTGTAGTCTTGTCATGAAACTAATTTAACATTATAATAAGGTGAATGGTCATTTAAGATGTAAACATCCGCTGTACCACAGTATATGAAGTTCAAGAAAAGGAGACAAAATATAAGAGCCCTCAGTGGTAGTTCCTTGCAACTTAATCTTTGCCTAGTAAAAATTGAATATGAAATGTCCCTGGTGACTTAGAAGAATTTGTGAAATAAAATGGAAACTTGTAAAATTAAATTAACTGTAGCTAACATGGAAGACAAAATAGTGAGACAAATTTCAGAGGGAGCTAAAAGGAAAAGAGAGGCTATAGCTTCTTAATGTTTGGCTAGCCTTGGTAAACTCTGCTTGGGTAAATTCCAAATGATGGAAACTGTCATAGAATCAATTTCTCCTCATAGTTTAAATGTGTCTATAATCATATGTCAAAGTCCCACAAATGCTTTGCAAAAATGCTTTGCTGGAAAATATGTTTTGGTTTTATTTTTTAAATTATGAAGAATTTTTACCATAGTCATGAATGTATGGGTTTTAATTAAAATCAAAGGTCACACAAATCCTCATAGGCTAAAAGATGGCAAAGATGGCCCTTAATCAAAGACAAATTTGGGGAAAGATATATAAATTTTTACCTAATGAGATTGAACAGCCTGGATTATGAATCTCTGATCTTGAGGACTAATAGCAAGACCTGAGTAACTGAGGATATAACTGACTTTTCTAAACAAGGTCAAGAATTGTGTTGTATCACTGGCTTGCTCAAGGAGCTGACAAAGCATGGATCTATTTATGAGTGTATTACAGAAATGCCTATATTTTAAATATATGTATTTTGCATGTCTGACTTGCATTTTGTGAAGATGAAATATCATCCATGCAGGAAGATAATTAGGGTGTGAAGGAACTCAAGGGAGAGTAGGCTTGTACTGAACTAGGTACGCTGTTCAAGGTTATGCAAAGTCTGGAGGAAGGGTGGGTTGTAGTGCACAGTTCCCCTTTGTGCCACAGAAAATGGCATGCCTAAGTTCAGATCTTAGAGAGAAGTTAATGGTCTTATCAATGAAATCCTGTCTCTCCCTCTGAGCTTAAATTTTTGAAGCCAAAAGAGAATATCAAAGTGTTCAAATTATGAAAAAAAATTTATATTATCTTCTTTTATATATTTTTTAAATTGCCTAGTACTTCTGGGTTACTTTCACTATTCTATTTTAAACTGATTATCCTCCTACAAGTGATATTCTCTTGCCATATTACTTGCATTTAGAATTTGTTTTTAATTTTAATTAGAAAATCAAATCTGAACTAAGAGCAGATCTATAAAGCTTGATGTAAGTAGGTAAGGATAAATTATGTAGGTGACTTACCTGCCCTTTGCATTGAAGTCTGTGATGCCAGGTACTTTCTCAAATTTTTGTTATTGATGTCCAGCTGAGATTGAATGAGTAGAAGTGGAATTGTAGCTGCAAATGTAGCAAAAAAAGTTGTTTACATCTAAAATTAAATAGCATATTGACGAAAGCTGTATGTACATACAGGAATTAACATAGGATAACAGTATTTAAAACTAACCATGATTAAGTATTCGGAATTCATCCTGTACTAACAATGTTCTGCTTAAGAGTCCTAAGACAAAGGATTCAGAAATAGCACTATTATGATAGATCTGGTAACTGAAATCCCAATTTACTTTGAATCCTTTTTTTCTGGAAATGAATGACTTGACATTCACTTACTAATACTTTACTTTACTGAGTGAGATGTATGTAAAATTAACTCTTAGGTTGATTAGAACAGTAGAATCTTATTATAATTAAAACCACTGTGAGTATCAGTCATCAAATGTCTGGAATTTGCTATTTTCTTTATGGAGTTTAAACAGCTGTTTTGTATTTGAATTTTGTTACATATAATACAAAATAAAATAATTTCTTTAAATACCCATCAGAATATGATCTTTGATGGGTAATTTCTACCGATTTTAGTTTTGCTGCCCAGAAATAAAAATTGGGCTATATATAGTTTTACAAATGTGTCAGCTAGTGGTATCTCAGTTTCTTCTATACCAAAGAATAAGCAATGACCAATTAGATAAAATCATGCAGCTTTGGTATTGTTCATTATCCACACTGGAGCCAAGTGTCTGTGCTCCTGCGATAAAATTAGCATCTCTGATACTCCACTGTGACCACAGGCGGAGAAAGGCAGTAGGTAGCAAAAGCGGAACTGCTAAGCATGCCCACATAAGAATGTCACACTTAGGTAACAGAGTGTCCCTCAGGTCAGCCTACGATAAGAGCAAAGTCAAACAAGGCTGAATCCTTGATGTTTTGTGTTTTAAGTATCTGAAAATTGTTCACGACCAGCCTCGACCTACAAGACCTCAAATGATCATATGAGCAAGGCAATAAATTGGTGGCAACTTGCCCTGGGGCCCATGTTGTAGTTGTGATGTTGTGAAAGTTACATCTAGTGTTAGCCTGTCCACATAGATCTGCCTGCTTTTTCAGGATTCTCAGACAGGAAAATTTTATATTCACTTTTACCGAAGGGGAACTATGGTAGCTGAATGGGCATGGCTGAAAGATTCTGCATCGTATCAGTGCAGTCCAGTGGAGATGCGCAAGAATACCACAGCATCAAGAGAGCTGGGGAGCCACTTGCATTGCAAAACTCCACACCTGAGCAAGATTTTGGCAAAACCAACAGTTCGTAGCCCTGCAGTATTTGCCAAACATCCAGGACGTGGCCTCCTGTTATGGGACAGACTGATTCACCTTCCTGACAGAAATCAGAAATGGAATGTAGTGGGCATAACAGAAAATCGTTTCTGTAGGAAAAGACACTTCAAAAATTATGATATCCAGAGGAATGGAGAGCAGCTTCCGCAATGCCTGCATGCTACAACTTGGACTAGTACAATTTTACAGCCAGGCCATACAAAATCAAATTTTCAAATCATGTCAAGTGCCCAGGAATACCAAAAAGAAGAAAAAAAGTGTAAAGGTAACTGACATTGTCATGCAGAGCACAGCAAATGCTGTGTTTAGAAAAAAACAAAACAAAGCAAAACCAGGTTATGTCTTTGTTTACTGTCAGGGGTTTGACCATTGGTAAAAACCTTATTATGTGGGGATGTTTTCTTGCTACCAAACGTCTTTAATTTTTTTTTTTTATCAGTGATAATTGTGGTTTTTAAGTTTTCCTTTCTATTAACTTTAATAGCTTTATGAAGAACTGTTATGACAATGTGATGAATAGTCACTGGGCTTTTCTGTGTGATACCCAATACAAAAGAATATCTCTTAGTTTTGAGCTTTTAAAAAGTCTTTCTTTCTTTTTATGATCTATATAAGCTGATCAAAAATCTTTTCTGAACTTGGCCTTTTTAAATAAAGCATATCTTTGATACATTAAAAATGAAAAGACAAAAGAAAGAATTCTTTTCTACTTTCAGGATGTTCAGCTCTCACCTGTGACTGTGTTGTTTGCCTTCTTTCTTGTAATTAGCCATACCCAAAGCCTCAGTTAAGTGCATGTACAGAGCTGAAGTGGGACTTCTTGTTAGGAATATTCTGTGCCTCAGTATTCATGAGAATAAACCATTTTCTCTGAGGTAGTTTGTTTTGTTCACGTCAGCACAGCATTGAAGGAATTTCTTTTAAGAATCACAGTTGCTAAGGTGTTAGCACAAATATAGTGCTTAAGTTATTCTTATTCCTCTTTAAACTTGGATAAATAGTTCATTGCTCTTTGCCTAAAAAATAATTACTGTATATTGGGAAGAGGGGGATTACAAGTTGTTTTGTTTTACTTAAGTCTTGCGTCACTCCAGGAAGAAAGATTACAGTGTCAGGCAGGATATCACCTCATGAAAAAGTTAAACTGGTCTAAGTACCTGATTTCTTTAGATTTAGTTGTGCTTTACCTCAGAATGCCTCTTTGCTAACAGATGTCAGGTGTTGATCGCTTTAACGTCTTACTAAGGGCTGTCACGAGGCTGCCAAACCCAGACAGTCCCATCCATCCAGGAGCCTGTTAATTATGTTATCCCAAGCTAAACTGGCCTGTTTTCTGCTTGGTTTTATTTTTGAGAAAATGAAACTTCTTAACTTGATGTTTTCATGTGAAATTGAGGCAGGGAATGACTCAGAAAAGGTACATGTTTTAAGTATTGGCCATTACTTTCTCAAGAGATAAGCTCTGTAATTAACTGATGTCTGCTAACAGGGTCTTCCAATTATGATATATGGGGAGGCTTAACAAACTGGGTTGTCTGGATCACAGGTCTATAATTACTCTTAGTAATATTGGTTCGGAGAACATCTTAAAAGTTGCCAAAACTATTCAAGAATTTTGTTTGCCTGTTTGTTGACCGACATCTCAACCAGCAAACACTTTCTGACAAGACCGTGTGCTACCTAGCCATGTTGGGAATAGTGCAAGAAAAGCAAGCACAAGCCCTGGAGGAGTCCTGATCAGAAAAGAGCAAGATCCATTCTCTTTTTACCAAATTTATTCAAGGTGTTGAAAATATTTTGAGGGATAACTGGAATTGTAGTGAATCTGAACATTTAAATATAAACTATGACATTCTTTGTTATTCAAGCAGACTAATGAGTCTGAAGTATTTCAATAAAAGGCATATCACACTGGCATTTTATGAGTCACAGACAAATTTAGTGTCATGTCGTAACTGAGGTACAGTGGGTTTTGTGAGAGGAACAGTTTTAGAGAAATAGCTAACTTGGTACATGTGGAGAAAAGAGGTATGCTGTTGTCTAAATAAGATTTTCCTGTGGTTTGTACCACTAGTTTGAATCTTCCTGCATCTGTTGCAAACCCAAGAAAATCGTTTTGTGTCAGAAAGATTTAGCTTTTTTTCCTTCAACTGCTAATAAAAATGCAGCATCAACAAAATGATGATTTTTGTAGTGTCTTATCTTCCACTGAGACATTCTCCAGGAGCTGTCAAGTGCTGTTATGACTTTTCAGCACTAGAATTCCATAATCCTACCTACCTTATGATTTAGTCACGCAAGTAGAGTTTTCAAATTAAGATAAACACCATGAAGGGTTAATTTTCTGTTCTTGTAAATGCTTGTTGTTATTTTGTATTCTGATGTTTGAGGTTTTTCTTAGCTTAATCTCTAACAGTGAGTTTGCATAGTCATACTTCTGAGGGACCATTTTGAGTCTTTGGTCATAGCGTGTAAAGTAAAGGAATAAGGTGGTGCAAATACATACATTAAAGAGAGATGGTAACTCACTGTGTGGGCACTGAGATAGTTGTATTTGACAACTTCTGTGTGTTGTAAAAGCCACATTAGTAGTTTTGCTCAAAAGCTGTTGCAGTTTTCAGTATATTTTCCTTATGATATGAGATCAGTCTGGGATGTAGTCATGTTATGAAAGTGTAGATTTGTGTTTCCTCAGAAAAGCAGTGATAAAACTTTTTTTTTCCCAAAACCATCAGAGGTGTCTGAGACAATTTAGGCAATGATAAAATCTATAAGTAGGAAATATAATAGTTATTTTGTAGTGTGTAAAAATTTGTTTTACAAAACTAGGAACTGATAATACAGGCGTACAAAACTGTGAGGAGTTCAGAACGGTATGTTTAATCTTTGCAAATACATGTTTAGTTGTGCAAAATTTTTTTACTAAATATTGGATTTTTATTCATCTTTATCCTGATGTGTCTGAACAGCAACCAGCATAAAATCCTTCTATTTGGTCATTCAGATGTGGCACTCTGCCCTGACTGATTTGAATGCTATGCAATACCTCCCACATACCAACACTGCTGAATCTTTTAGAATGCTATGCAGGGGCCCTATCTGCACCATTGTGATACCCAGGACTCTAGACTAGGGGTGCACAGTTGGGAAAAAGTCAGGAGAATAGGACTCTTGCAGGTAATATGCCACAGCAGGTTAAATTGCACTGCATGATACTTCTTTTTTTTAGGGACCTCTGTTATTTGGGCTGTAGTGTCCAGAGGGTCATCCGCAGGATTTTTATCTTTCCTTAACATTTCTCTGGGTTCATTTTGGTGGGTTTTGTAGCCGAGCTAAGTCACAAGAGAAGGAAGTCCATCTGAATGGGGGCATTTCGTAGTTTGTAATTACAAGTCATAGTTATAATTTGTAAAACAGGAGTTAATAAAGAGCTGAATGGTGTAGTGTAAGACGATCTCTTGTGCAGATTCCCCCTTTCAGACATTCTCACCCTGATTTCTGCCTACCCAGTTAATATCACTGACTGTGCTAGATTTACTTCTGATTTACACCAGGGTGAGTATATAAAAACCTTTGGGGTGTTCTAGGCATATGTTCAACAAGTAATTCCTGCTTTTTTAGAACAATGGACTAACACCTTAACCTGTGAGAATTTTGAGCTTTGGATCCTCTGCTGTTACAGAATCAAAATTTCTGTTTTATCCCTGGCCTGTTTGCTTGAACTGAAGGGTTTATTCTGATGGTGATTAACTTCCATGTGTTCACATAATCAGACACGTATGAACTAATACAATTCCAAGTGTAATATTACATTGCTGGAGGTAACAAAATCTCAACATGACATCATGTAAAGACATGAATATTCAAATCAGAATACAGAACAAAGAAAAACTATTAATATTATTCTGCTCCACTTTCAGACTTTTAATAAAGACGCTGACTCTTGTATCAGACAATTTAATTCAAAGACGTACATGAAAGAAACCTACAGAACTGGACACTAAAAGATTAAAATGAAAATATTTTAGGAAAATTTCAGTTTTTAAAACCTTTGCAGTTTTCTTTGAACTGATTGGTTTCCAAGGTAACAAATATCTGCAGAGCTATAAGTCTCTTTAATATTAGAATATCACAGGTAAGGAACCCACATTCCCTGGCAGTGTTCAGCTTTTTTTTTTGTTTGTTGGAAAAGTCTTATTTTCATTTTTCATTTTTTCCTCATCCTTCACAGTTTCATGTAATTTAATTTCCTCGTGTTATTAAAGGAAGTCTTGACAAAAGTAGTACATGTGACACATTTCTAAGCATTATTGATATAGCAATAGAAAATAAGAAATCTTTGAGGGATTTATTTTGGAACAGAAAGTAAGTCACAGGCTGTGCCATGTTGAAATACCATTTCCTCAGGTGACATCCTGGCTGGAACAGTTCTGTCTACACAAGGTTTCAATTCTGTTTAGTTTTTCAGTAACAAACCTAAATCCAATCCGAGGGGGAAAAATACAAGAGAAGAAAAGATTCATAGGAATTTTTACTTTATTGGCAAAGCAAATCCACATGGGAAAAATTCTCACTAAGAATTTTAAGCCCAGCTCTCCAAAGCTTTTCTGGGTAGTGTAAAAGAATCGAGATATTTTGCTCTGCTAACCTGTAAAACACAGCTTCACCTCTGCAGGAGCTCTAGATCAAATTCCTGTTGGCGGTACAGGGGATCTTTTTATGGTAAATTAATAACCCAGGCACTGTACTTGGTAATGTTTTATTGGGAGCGTGCAGAAGTAAACTCAGCAAGCTGTATGTGTTACATACACTACAGTATTACCCAACCTATCGCCTTAGTGAGAATGGTTTGGGGGTCTCGGTATAAACAACCATTGCAGAATTTCTTGAGTGAAACACAGACGTTTTTTATGAAGTGCTGAACATCCATTATTCAAAAATCAGATCCTTCATGAGACATGGTGAGATGAGACATGATGAGAGACAGGATGAGACAAATTCACTATTTGTAAAATCTAGATGATAGGCCTGAACTAAAATGAAATTTAACTTTTATTGTGTGCTTTTTCACATTGTTTTACCACGGTATTTGTTGAATTAGAAAATGGTAAATGAATGAGGGTTCATTAGGGTTTTACTTGTTAAATTTCAGTAACTGTTTCTGGTCTTAATAAAATAAAATGCTTAAGTTATTAGAGTTTTAGCAGAACAAGTTCATTTCGGAGGCAACTTCATTGACTTCAGTAGCACTGATCTCAAATGTATTATTATTATATGATCAAGTAAATGTACCAAATGTATTATTATTTTATGAGCAAGTTTATAAGAACCACACGTTAAAGATGCTTCTTTTATAGTTAGAGGGGGAAGAGAAACTCCAAGTATGAATTTTAACTTCTCTGATCATTGGAAGGACTTGTCCTGGATTTGGTAGTTAATTAGACATTAACTGGAAATGCTGCTTATTTAAATAGGTTAGTTACAGTATATGTTGGAAGGGAAAATGTTTCTCTGTTGACTGTTTTTATTAGTCTGAAATATTTAGCAATATCAGGTAGGGAAAAATAAGGATATGTCATGCCCGGTTCTTACCTATTGCACTGAACTTTTGAGGACTATTTAAGAGTATGTTCATCGAGATGTTTGGTGCATGCTTAAGATCCTAGAAGAAAAAGGGCCAAGTCACATGGTCATTTTGGCTTTAAGATCATAAATCCTTTAGTTTAAAATTAGTGAAATAAGAAAGCTCTCATTATCAAATCAGTAATAACTCAGCTCCCTAATAATAAGAACAGATATTAGAAAGGGATAGCAGTTTGTTACTGACTTCACAAATTTCACTGTATCTTAGCTACGTTGCAAAGAAAAAATATATTTTTTCTAGTAAAAATACAACAAATAACAATTAATAGAAGTTTAAAATAAAATAAAATTTTTAGATCAAAAAAGAATGATTAAAGAATGTGTATTAAACATACTGAAGTTTGGGGTGCATTGAGCAATTAAAATATGATACAGTTTTTGTTGTAGTGGCATTGTCATGTTCGTAAGTGAGCCGAAATGAGCAAAAAAACATTCCTTCCTTTCCTCACTCTGTTATTAGAAAAAAACTCCCCTAAAACTACTTCATTATTAAAACAGCAAAGATAACAAAGCAGAATAGCAAAGTAATTAGCACAGTGTTCTTTTTGCTGATTTATTATTTTGAAGCTTATTGATAATATTTAAGCAGTGTTCTTTTTGCTGGTTTATTATTTTGAAGTTTCCCACCTGTTGAGCTCAATAGAAATTACTTCTTGAAATCATTGAAGTTTAGAAAAGCCGCTTTCCCATAAATTCATTACCAGGCAGTGGGGAGGATTGTGTATGTGTGGAAGGCTGGGGAGATTCATGCATGTAATTCTGTAAAACAAAATCAATAAAGCTGATGACAGATTAAGTTGCTAAATTTTGTAAAACTAGACTACTGTTTGGGTCATCAGCACAGCACTATTGGATTTTCTATGGTTTAATGCTGAAAAACAGGATTATTGATTTTAGGATTTTCAGCGTATCCCCTCTGGGAGTTCTTAAGCAGTCTTTATAATTCTTCACACTTAAGTTGACAACTACAGTGACATAACTGTGTCCTCGCCTTAGTAATCGTTTTCTAATCATATTGGAAAAGGCTGGAAATGGTTTATAAAATGATTATTCTAGACAAACGGGGGAACAGGAGGGTTGTCAGGATGTCGCTTCTTTGTCTGGTGGTCATTGCTACCTGACTGCCTTGGAATTAACTTACAGTCACAGATTAAGACCTTTGACTGTCATAAATCTGCTTCCCAATATGTTTGACTGGCAGGGGAGTTCACAAGCCGTCCCAATATAAATAGGATTTTAGCACATCAGGTGCTGCTCCGAAGTAAAACGGGCTGTTTTGCAGTTGACTTTGTTGGTGTATATTCATTGCTCCTCTCTCGATCCATGTGTATGCATGCCTGCGTGTGTATGCATGTGTGTGTGTACGTAAAGTAGAAGCTGAGATAGGCTAACAAAATGAACTACTGTATGCAAGAAATATATGAAGTGCACCCAGC
The DNA here is from genome assembly GCA_013399455.1 of Anthoscopus minutus. NCBI lineage: Eukaryota > Metazoa > Chordata > Aves > Passeriformes > Paridae > Anthoscopus > Anthoscopus minutus. The sequence continues at coordinate 13,689 of VWYI01025811.1, read as the reverse complement.
TGCTGGTAGCAATTGCTACATGCAGTCCACTGATTATTGCACATATATCGAAGATAATCAGGGTTACAGCAGTTGTGATGCTCAGGTCCTGCACAGTAACAACATATATATGGAACAGGCCTGGGCGGTGAATCAGCCTTATACCTGTAGTTACCCTGGAAACGTGTTTAAAAGCGAGTACTCTGACATGGACATGGCCCTGAATCAGTACAACCAACCTGAATTTTTCACAGAAGAAAAACCTACTTTTTCTCAAGTGCAATCGCCATCGTACTCTCAGAAGAAAGGTAGGGGCATTTTATTTAAATAACAAAAAAAAATAATCTCTGTTTTTGTTTTTGTTTTGCTTTAAACTTACAGTTGCATCAGTTGGCTCAGATGCATCTTTGAATGTGAAGGGTGCCTGTTCAAAATTGAAAGCAGCAGTAACATAGGTTGCTAGGTGATTGTAAGGTTTTCGGTGAGCGATGAGGATTTCCAAGCACTTTTTCTGAATCTATAAGGGACATTTGCAAGTATATTGCTTTTTTTTTCTGCTTTCCTGGGCTATTAAGTTCCTTTGCTATTCACCAGTGAGCTCGATAAGAAAGTTTCTCTCCTGAAATGTCATCATTATATATTCCGCATCTTAAAGCTATGTTTCTGGTTACATACAAACTGTGTAAGTCTGTGTGTTCAGTAAATGTGAACTCTGTTTGCTCAGCAACTCAGGCAAAAGATTTTGAAAATAGGACTGTAAATATGTATGGGAAAATGATTGTGTTTGAGTTACTGTCTTCTAAGTGAAAACCACAAGTTTCTGATTATGCAGAGCCAAAAAGACTGAAAATTCAAGAATATATCTATGCATGAAAATGACTTTTCATCCAAAAGGTTGATCTAAACAATGTTTGTTAGACTAGTGCAGTGTCTGCTCCCTAGGGGTTAAATCATTGTCAGTTTTTAGAATTTGTTCTTTTGCTTTCAAGTAAGCAAAGGAGATTTTAAGAGAGCCCAAAATAATAACAAACACTTGGAAATGTATTCAGTATTGTTTGTTTTGAACTCAGCAACCAAACTGACGCATACAAAGTATACATTCTCTGTGTTTCTTTAAAATCACATTATTAAAGAAGAAAAATAAACTGTATGTTGTACCAAAATAATGTCCTTTTCTCATCCAGGTTTTCTGTATGCAGTTTTCCAAAATCCAGATGAATCTGATGTAACTAGGGAGATAAAGAAAACACAATTTACTACTTTTGAAGTATCTTTGTAGTGAAAGTATACTGATTATTTATTATTAACTACATGGAAAACTCAAATATTTTCCTTTGGGCAGAAAATATTAACCCTTGATGCAATAAACCTCTATGATTGATAGTAAAATGTCTTAATTTTGTACATTAAACAGTATCATATTTTGTAATAAAAAAATTATTTTTTAAATCCTTCTTGGAAGCTGTAATAACATGATCAAATTGTAGGCTAAATGTAGTTGTAGATAATGCATGTTTTTGTGTTGTGCAACATTTTAAATGCTTTTTAAGGCTGTTTATCTGTTGTTGGGTTTTAATTAATGAATTCATAGTCTTTGTAGACTTTTCCCATGTCTTATTTTTGGTTAAAGAAAAAGTTTATCTCAGGCTTAACTTAGAAAAAATAAAGACTTGCTGTTGCAAAGTCACTGAAGGAATACATTTTTCATGATGTTAAAGGTGATAAATAATACTTGGTGCACTTAGATCAGAGCTTTAAATATTCAGACACCCAACATCTGCCCTGTGTAAAGTTTTTGAACTTGTTTGTTTGAAAGAATACAGAGTTGTTTTTAAAAACAGCTTGTATGCCCTTATTTTCTACCATCTCGGTTTCCCTAAGAAATGGCGGTGAATTTCCGTGGAAGCCGGCTCTCAAGCAGGCTTTTAATTGATCATTCACAGGGACTGAGCAATGTATTTTGGGATTCTCTAGAGCCTGATTACTGTGATAATCAATAAAAAGTGGCCTCCCTTCTGTCAAACCTTTGCAAATGTTGAGTTTGTTAAGCAGAAGAGATCTGAACTGCATAGAACATATGCATCTTTTCTTTTTTTTTTTTTTTAATTTCCATCTTTTAAGCAAGCTATCGTAAAACTAACGAATCTTTTAATCCTGTCCTAAGAACAGAAGGCTTTTCACAGGGCATGTGTGTCTGTATTGATCCAGAATTGATTGGGGGAGTGAGTGAGTTTGTTAGAGAAGCCTTGGTAATAGCCCATTAAAGCAAAATTAAGTCCCTAAACAGGTGTTCATGAGGAGTCTTGATTGTTGCAGTTGGTATTTTTGTTAGTCTCCTGAAATTTGTTGTAATCTCAATAATATGCTGTTCAAATTAGATTGTACTTTACAGTTGCACATGGACTCATTTTCTATCAGAACTTTTGCTAGTTACTAAATGGTTAAAGTCTTGTTTTCATTCTGGGAAGAAAAAAAAATCAACATTTTATATGTTGAAAAGCTTATAATTTGTGAAATGGTATTTAGTTACTTCTCTATTTTTATGTCACTTTGAAAGAATTCAGAAAACAACTTGAAAAACAAGAACCAAAGACCCCAGAAATGTGTAGCTAAGGGAAAAATCATAAGCATTTATGAAGTGGAGTCAGTTATTCTAAATATCAGAAAGCTGCTTCAGTTATTACAATACATTAAAAACTTATTTCCTGGCTGTCAGAAATTCTCACAAAAGAATTAACTTTTAAAGAAAAAAATTATAGTCCAGAAAATCAAGAGGTGGAGATGTGGGTTTAGCTTTGCATCTACTTGTTGCTCCATTACCTTTTTTTGCTCTGGTGTAAGCTGTTAAAAGGTGACAGCACATTTGTGCAAGAGCTTACTGTTTTATTTTGGCAGCCCTTTCAGACCTGATCCTGCCCTAGGAAACAGCCAGTCAGATACACTTTGTTTTCTGCATAATGCTGTGAAATCTGATAAGCAGAACAGGGCTCATCATTGTGAGAACGAGGTGCTATTCTCAGTTTTGTCCCAGAGAGCTTAAACTGGAATATTTTTCCCCTTATACAGTGCTGCCAACCATGGTGAGCTTGCAGCAGTGCCTGCTGGATGGGTGATGCTCAGGGGGAGTCTGTGCCCCCCTGCCCCTGTGCAGAGGCTGAGCAGACAGGCAAAAATGTCCTTGGATCTCCTCACACCACCTATACTGTGAGGTGGAGTACCCAGTGACAGGGCAGAGATAATGCAGCTAGGAAGGTAGAAAAGAAATATGTACAGGAGTCCAGAAACCTCAGTCTCCCCACACTTGGCATCTGCACAGTGTTTTGGGCATTTGGACAACGTGGGAGAAATGTCTGCAAATTTAAAACTGGAATGAGTTGGCTTTCATTTTCCTCTGCATGGTAGTTTCTTGGACAATGTTAATGAAAGATGTCCACAGGTGTCAGTAAGGTTAAGCTTTAACTTCAGGTTCTGTGGGGCAGAGGGCAGTTAGCAGAGGCTGCCCCCCAAACCAAGGGTTTGCAGGGGGGAATTCTTGAGGTTAAGCTTTAGCAGAGCTGGCTTCTCATCCCTGCAGTTCACTTTGCTTCCCAGATACCAGTGACATACCGGTGAGGTTAATGCCATTATTTTGAAGGGCTCTTGGTATGGTGGGAGAATGGGGCTTTGACACTTGTTATTATTGTTGTTTTTATAATTGTATTTGCCATAATTATTTATCATTATATTTTCTCAGATAATTAACATGCAGCTGAGAATACATAGTGTGTGAGTGCTAGAGTATACAACTGAATTAGCCCAAATTGAGTTCTCAGCAGTGTGATAACATTAGGGTACTTTCTAAATAGCTAAGAAAAAGTAACATGAAGCTTATGCCAAAACATCATCTCGTCAATGTGGGGAGTGTGTGTGGATATAATAAATTTACAAAAACACTGAGAATATGTCATCCTGGTCTTTGCAGTAGAGCAGCTCCCAGTATGTTAATGATTATTCAAGGCTTAAAAATATTAATTTTACTCTTGACCATGCATCTAAGAAAATGGCACTAAGAAAAATTGCATAATCCATTGCATAAATCATTATGCATCTGGATTTATGTTTCTTTCATAACAAAAGTCAATGAAAATAACGTGTTTTCATCTCCTTTACTGTAACCTTTCCACAACCAGATGAAGGATGAGAAAATGAAGTAAGTTATACTTTGTTTTGTTCAGTGAGGCTTAGATTTCTAAGCAAATAACTTTCTTGCAATACTAAGATACTGTCTCTAAAAGCATTTAAATAATTTAGAGGGTGGGGAAATTGCATGATCTGACCCTTAAAGTGATGTATTTTGTACCTGTAGTTGGCAATGGCTGCAAGTGCAGTACTGATCGCAGAAGTTTAAGTGACAACAGAGCTTGGGCTAAAATGTTTTCAGCATGTTCTCTGCAAAAGCACTGCTGTTGATAAGGTTTCTGACTCAGCTGAAGGAACAGAGCTAGTGCACTGAAAAGTCATTGAGAGAAAAGGGACTTCTAAATGTTTCAGATTCGATCTTTGCAGAATCTTTTGCCAAATTTTAGTAATTTCATAAATCAAAGAATGTTAACAAAGATCAAAATTGAGGGCATGCAAGCCAGTTAGCCAACAAGGAATGTGTGAATCTGCTCAGCAACATTCTCAGTGCTTGCGGGCTCAAAGGAGAAATAAGCCGTTTTTCTCAGTGGGAGTAATTTAAAGAAAGTGGAAAACAAGGAACAGTGTATCTGCCCAGCCTTTCAGATCAATGTTGATGATAATACAAAAAAGAATGAAGTATACTTTTTCTCTGTCGGCTCTATGCTTTCACCAACAAACACTCAGTTTAAGCTTTTTCTGCGCAAGTATGTCAGAGATGATGTATGGCTGGTCCGTGTAATTTTTTATAATTTGTCAGGAATTCAACGTGACTGTGAAAGCAGTAGAACAGCAGTATAAATTTACATCTCAGTTTTAATACAGTTGAGGATTCTCAAGGTAGTAATTAATTTCATCTTTTTGATTTTCATACTGCAGTGTCTAGTAAGTGAATACCATCTTACTAGTAAGTCCTAACTCCTCATTTTAGTGAGTGTCTCTAGTCATGCAAACCATACTAGATGAAGGAAAGAAAAATTTCAGGGAATATATTTAATACATAACTCTGTCAATGTCCAGTGAAAATTAATACACTGAATAATGGTTTTGAAATGTAACTGTCCTTCTGCAATAGCAAAAAATGGCATTTTCTGCCTGCAAGCTATAAATCTGTGGTGGATTAGGAACAATCTAATAATGAACATCTGGTAGACAGGCATAATTTGTTTGCATCGGTGTTACTCATATCCCTGTTTGGTAGTCAAACACCATTTGGTTCTACAATTTTTTTAATGTGTGGTTTAATTCCCTAGGTGAATATCTCATTATCTGTACAAACCTGGAGATATAAAGTGTGTGCAATGATACTTTAATAAAATTGAAATCAGTTCCTTACTTTTCTCAAAATATGCTGCTTCTTCTTCTTCTTGTTAATGTGTACCTGGTACAGAGGAAAAAGAAACACTATAATTTTTCGGAGTTTGTTATAATTGAAGTCATTTTTCTTTTCCTTGTTGCATGGAGGAATAGGCGCTGAGTGTCTTCCTGTGTCTCTCCAGCCCGCTACACTGTGCAGGGTCATATATGGTGCTCTAAGGCATCATTCCTGAAAATGGTAATTCAAGAGTGCATACATACAGTATTAATAGAGGAGTACCTCAGATGACTGCATAGGTTAGCAGATCTTCTTCTGTCCTTATGGCTGCTTGGGGCAGATGCATTGTGCATTTTCCCTTTGGAAAATGCACAATGGAATTGTTTTGTGCCGTGCCTCTACAAAGCTACAGTTGTGATTTAAATCACCCTCAAGATGGGCTATAATGGATTATACTAGAGAGGGGCAACTGGTCATGCTGTGTGCTTAGCCTTGCCAAGACGGTAAGATTAGGCAGACTGGCAGGTGGGAGTCTGGGGACCATAGGTGTTACTTTAGGCTATAAGGGAAACCCCAGACATGGCAAATCAAGATCATTCCCCACTCAGAACAAAGGACCAAGGTGGGCATTGGGATAAACAATGTCAGTTCATTCTTGAAGATAATTAACTTGCAGGATCATACAGGATGCAACAAATGACAGTCCATGAGGATACTGAATACGGCAGACAGAGACTTGAAACAGCAAGGGACAGTATTGGTTGTTTTTGTACAATTCAGTGAGGTTTGTATTGCTCTTGCACAGCTCCTCTTAACTATTCTTAAAAGGTTTTGACCAAGAAATAAAAGATAAATTATGACCACCTGAAATAGGAACCTACCTGGTGTTCTCATGAGACTTATCAGACATTCTTCTTTAGTTAGAGAGCTGCAGGGTTACTCTGTCCAGACAGCATCTGCTTTTCCACATAGGCGTTTTTATCTTTGTTTCAGTGTTATTACACACACATGAAGCAAAACTGCTTGTTGATATGAAAGATAAGTTACTAACAGAAGTGCAAAGAGTGAGACAAGTTTGTTGTTCTTCCCCTTCTTCAAAACATCCAAGAGACATCTCTGCTGCCATCTGTGGCTTCCCCAAGAATCCCCACTGCACTATTCATTTCTTCCATGCTGGTACCATGTTTAGAAAAACAGTGTTGAATTTCTTCCTGCTAATACTGTTTCTAACTCTGAGAAGCAGAAAAAATGTACTGAGTCTTTATAACTACATGTCTTTAAAATGAAATTGTATTGAATTTATACAGGATATTTGCAACTACTAGAAATTACTTAGAATGGACATTGGTGTTTGTAAGAACTGAATGTAAATCTATTTATTCCTTTTGCAGTTATGGCTGTTGGAATTATGTCTTTTAAAAATATTACTGAAGGTCCAGTCTTCCCAGTCTAGCTGTTTCTGACCCCATTAGCTGTTGGAAGTGGTAAAAATATAGAAAACTGTAATAGAAATTAAATATATGTGTATTGCACACTTTGTTGCCAGTGATTTCTTGGAATAAGTTTTTTCTGTTCATGTTTCCTGTTCTATCACTAGAAGAGTTCCAGGTATGTACTTCCCTTGTGACATGGACTCAGTCTGCAGAAGTATTGAACATAATACTTAGGTAGCTTAGGTAGGTGGGGCTTAATGCTTCTGGTGCAAGAAAATTGGCAATGTGGTTGCATGTAAGGATGCTATTTTTAGTTTCTGACTAGGAGTGCCCCTAGGAAGTTGTGTGTTCTGCCAGATTGGAAACTGGTTTTTGTACTGGATAAAGTCACAAAACTAAATTGATGGACAGCAGTGGTCGCATGCATGACCTACCATATATATTTAAGGAACCAGTTTGGACAAGTGGTCTCCTGCTCCTCCAGTAGAAAAAGTTGCCATTACATGAGCAGCATTAACCAGCTTGTATAATTAATGAGATATCAAGGCAATTCTTGAGGAAGCTAACCAGGGATAGTGAATTTTCAAGGATATAGTTTGTGCTATGCAAAGACTATTTCATGAATAGCAGTAACCAGCAATAACAAGAAGCTATTGATCTTCATGATAAATTTAGAGGAAAATTCTGCATCCCTTTGCTGCATCTTCTGCCCAGTCTTATATGTTGCATGTGCAGAGGCAGGTGTGAGCAGAGTGGGGGCAGGATGGAGATAATAGCCTCTGCTAATCCCCCACTGGCATAGTGTCTATTAGCAGTCAATGATGTAATTAGAGTTGAAACCCTGCTGTCTTCCATCCCTCAATATCACATGGCCACCAGTCTATCCAAGTATAACTTGTTCATTATGGAGAAATGTAGCCTGAATATAAATCTGGTCTTTTGCTGTCTTGTAGACTGGCTTGATACAACATTAAGATCTCAGCTCATTCCCCCACACCCCTTTCAGATGTCAGTAGGAATATTGGCAGACCTGAGATGCCTGTATCCAGGAATGGCTTCCAAGTCCTACTGCTTCCTTGTTTTAGAGAAGAGGGATATGTATAGAATTTGAGATTCTATAATTATACTCAAACTAGGCCATACAAATACTTTTTGCCTTCTTTACTTTCTCCTGATTTACTCACTAGCCTCCATAATGTTTAAGCATTTTAAGCTAAGATAACTTTGTTTTGTCTAATTTGGGCTTTCCTTTCTGGAGAACCTCTGGGAGCATAGCCTTAGGAATGCACTTGAATTTAAATTGTCTGACTGAGCTGACCCTCTGGCATGTTAGTTGCAGGAAGATGATGTCCAGCCCTCTTGCAGCATCCTGCAACAGCCTTCTGCTGCCTTGAGTCTTGCTGTTGGTTGCCCTCCAAGTGACTGGCCCAAGTCCCCAAGGTATACCAACCCATACTGCTGTGTGGGCTGCCTAAAGACAGCAAGCTTCATGTCTGGCCTTATGTGTGGTGCTGCATGGATGGATTCAGCAAGCCAGTGGTAAGGGATAATTTTAAAGGCAGCTGCATCCAAAGGGCTCTCCTTCATTGCACTCAAAAATTCCACTCAGACAGCTGACAGTTGTCGCAAAACTAGGAGGAGTGGCTGGAACACCAGATGGGTGTGCTCCCATTCAGAGTAACCTGGGCAGGCTAGAAAAATGGGATGAGAGGAATCTCTTGAAGCTCATCAAAGAGAAAGGCCAAATTCTGCACAAGAGGAGGAGTAATAAACGCACCTGTGCAAGCCCAGCTGGCAAGAAACTGCTTTGCACTGAAGTACTTGGGGATTCCTGGTGGGCAAGTTGCATACAGACTAGCAGTGTGTCCTTGAAGCAAGGAACGTAAATATTGGTCTGCTTTAGGAAAATCAACACCAGCCACTTGAGGGATGTGATCCTTCCCTTCTGTTCAGATCTAGTGAAAAACATCTGTGGTGTTGGGTCCAGTTCTGGGCTCCCCAATAGAAGAAAGACACAAATGTCCTGGAATAAGCCCAGCAAAGGGGCCACAGAGATGATGAACTGGAGCATCTCTTCTATGAGGAGTAACTGGGAAAGCTGGGACACTTCAGCTTGGAGAAGGCTCAAGTGTGTCTGAATACCTGATCCCCCATACTGTAGAAGACAGAGCCAGACTCCTCTCCGTTCCCAGTGGCAGAACAAGAGACAATGAGCACAAACAGAAGTACAGGGATTTCCTTCTGAGAATAATAAAACAATATTTTCTTTTTGCTATGAAGGTGACAGAGCAGAGCACTTGCACAGACTGCCCAGAAAGGTTGTGGAGTCTCCATCCCTGGAGATACTCAAAAGCTGTCTGGGCATTGGCCTGGACAGCTGGCTCTAGGTGGCCCTGTGTTGAGCTGCGGTGTTGGAGCAGTTGATCTCCAGAAGTGACTTACAACCTCAGGCATTGTGGGATTCTGTGAAATGTTTACTACACTAATCTTACACAGTTACACATATAGGTGCAGTTTCCTCAAAGGGAATCTGAGATCTCCATCTTCAAGTGAGATTTTTCAGAAGGTAAAGTTATGAACCTTATCTCCTTTAGTTATGAGTCATGGTAACATTGATTTGAAAGGTTTTTATTTTACCCTGTTTAAAAGTTGTCTATGGTTATGATTACTTTTTGCTTGCCATCAGAATTGTTTTGGGTTTCTGCTCAAATTGAAAATATGTTTGTGTTTTCAAAACAAATGTCATTGTGGGAAAAGAATCAAGCATTGCCAATTTTTTTTCACAGCAGGAATTTTTTCTCTGGGTGGATCTGGTAAACCACTCCAGAAGAGAAAATTTCATTCTAACACATACATGTACACACACACACATACACATATTTGAATGTACATGTATTTTGCTTTAAATTCAGACTGTGTTAATTATTCTGAGGAACATGTCCACGTCAAGCATGATCAATACAACTTGAGCTATATGTTGCTAGTACCTTTCAGTTTTGAAAGAAGCCATGTGTCAGTAAATATTTCTTACTACCAAGTCCCCCAGTCACACTGAAACCTGCAGTGTACAAGTATATTGAGGTTTTTTCTGATATATAGAACAGAAATATATTGTATACCTCCACTGCTATCAAATCTTTTGAAGTAATGAATATTTTCTGAGATAGTATTTCACTCAAGAGAAAGAAATCATGTTCCAACTTTTCCCTCTTGACCGGTAGACACAGAATCAGTCTGAAGAACAGAAAATCTTGCAGACTGTGTTTAATAAAGTCTGTAACATAGTGGAAACTTTCATCCAGGAAATTCAATGACTTCAGAAGTATGGTGCTGGTAGACAAGATCTGCGGTGAATTTTAATGCAATCTTTTTATATCAAATGCATCATATAATTTTTTATGGAGTTGACATGCCACATCCTCTTTTTCTTTGCAGGGTATATACCCAGCTACTTAGACAAGGATGAGCTATGTGTAGTATGCGGGGACAAAGCCACTGGATATCATTATCGCTGCATCACTTGCGAAGGTTGCAAGGTAAGTCGCACGGTGGGAAAGTGGGAATCAGAAATAGCTCTCCAGCTCCTCCATTATACAGACTTCCTGAACTGTGCTGTCAAATCAAATAAAGACAGATTAGAAGCTAATAAGAACATCCAGTACTGATGATAAGCCGTATCTGGCCATGCTGCTGCTCTTCATATGCATAAGGAATATGGATGGTTTTTGCCGTGTTTGCTTCTGAAAATAAAAGAAGAAATTTAGATTGTTGTTTTTGCTGTTTGGCAGTTAGCTTTTGAATTTCCATATTTTAATGTTTCTTTAGCCATGGTGTCAGGCAGAGTACATCAGCATGTTCCCAGCTACTCCACTGAAGCTGTTTATGCAATAGCTGAGGTTCTGCTTATGGCGATGAAGAGTCTGTAGTGATTAGCAGTGTTCCTGTGCTTCTCGCATCCTTGTGAAGAAGCAAAAATCAAAATCCTTTCCACGTGCTCATACTAAAGTAATATCCATCAATTTGGGAAACATTGATGCCCAATTAAAATAGTTTCCAAAAAATTTTGGCTTCTTTAACTTAAACATATTGAAATGTACTTTCAGCCCTAAGATGCATCTCTAAGACTACATGCAAAATTAAATTTAAAAAGAGATTGCATTGAGCAAGTAAATAAAAAAATTGAGTAACAGAATCAGGCATATCTTACATGATTTCACTGCCATGAATTTGCCCGAATAGCTTGAGATTCTGTAAGAAAGCTATTCTTTCCTGTGGAAATTTTTTTAAAAATTGATTTTATAAACAAATGTGGCCACACGTCTTGGACTAGTGTAATGAATCTAAGCCATGAAAGTCTCATTCTTTTCATCTTTGGTCTGAGGTTTTGGGTTTGGATTAGCTTCAGAGCTCCTCTTCACAGTAACTTTTGTGTTGAAATAGTTCCTTTGGTTGTACATCATTGCCTGAAATCATATTAAGAAATGCAAAGAGTCGTAAATATCCTATGTGTATCAGATTCATTGTAATATTCATAATGGTTTTATACATATACTTACATACAATGTATGAAAAAAATACTTATATCTTTAAAAAGATCTATGGAGCTGTGCAAGTAATTCTTACACATTTGCATCCTGAATACTGGATGATAACAATACATAACATGTATGGATGCAACTTAACCTGCTAAGGTTTTTGTTACTTCAACTCAAGCAGTTCTTTTTATGCCTACCAGCTATTCAGAGACTTAGCATACATATCTTTTATCTTCACATACTGTTCTTCTCTCTGATGGTTACATTTTAAAACAATTTAAAATAATGGTTATGTGCACAAGGAACTGAGATAACAATTTGCAAAAAGTAATTAATTTCTTGGAGGAGATGTATACACATTTCAAGTTGTGTGATATATCAACAAAGTTTTATGTTTAATCAATACTCAATATATAATCAATTTTCAATTAATTTGATGTTTACTAGTTGCTTCCACTCAAAGTCACTTCAGTTTTGTAACAAGCATAATCAGAGCTGACAGCCAAGGATTTGCTTTGGCAAATACTTCCATGAACAAAGCATCCTCACACCTGATTTCTGAAGAGTAAATTATGAAGAATTTAAACACAAATAAATGAACAGTGAGTTCTGACATCACCAAAATGTTTTTCCAGACTTTACCCATTGGATATACTGCTATAGAGGTGGATAGTAAAGGAGTTTAGGGAGAGTTACTACCTACAATACAATGTGCTTTCTTTTGTTGGTGAGAATAACACTTCTGTGATGAAGTGTTTGGGCATATATAGAGAACAGTTTCCTTAATATGTATTTAGAGATAAACAAAGAACGTTTTTTGCAAATTTTTTCTGAGAAATGCAAAGAAATGAGAAGGTGAAATGGGCTGTCCCAACAGAGGTGATGGGATCACCATCATAAAGCCATCATAAGGCTACAGCTTGCTATTGTAAAGCTACAGCTACATTAAATCCCATTCAAGGTTTGGAAAACAGATCTCAGATTCATTAGAGATTTTTCTATCTCTTCCTGTAACTACTGATAACCCTGTGACCATGGTTGTCTACAGAAAGGGGAGGAGAAGAACCTGTCTCAAGGAATTCATCACAGGGTTGAGAGCAGAAACAAAACTGGGTGTTCAGTTTGAGACTTATTCCAAACCCCACATAAGGATATCTTGCCTGTGATTTCCTGGATTATATCTCAACACAACTGCTCCCAGTCTTGCAAAGGCTCACACACAAGCTTTATGCCCTTCAGTTTAATTAACATTTCAGGTCTTAACATAATTAAGGAAGAAAGAGTTGTACTCTTAGCTCAAGCTGAACCTTGTAAGATAAAACTCTAATGAGAACAAGGCTTTTCATTGTCTTCACAGGAGTTAGGAGTACAAACTGAAATACAGACTTATCTGTGCATGTTAATTCAACATTCTGTGTTAAAAGAAATTGCACGCTGCTGTAAGATTTTACTGGGTGTTATTTAACATGATTTAAAAACAGACCTTTCGCCTACTGAAGAGACTATTCATTAGACAAAATCCCAGCTGAAGAGACTATTCATAAGGTAAAATTTCTAATTTTGCCATTGTTTTGACTGAAACTAAAGCCATTCTGAGCAGCCTCAGTCAAACAGGACCAGGATGTCATTGTGTTCTCTGTGTCAAGATAATCCCAAGCTGCATGGCTGAATGCAGACAGTCTCAGATAATGGTGAAACTTGAAATTAAAGTGAAGTCTAAATTTCCTGCTTTACAGCCTATCTTGTTCATATCTTGCAGTCTTGGGAAGTTTATCCAGTCCTTGCAAAAGGCAGTGAGAAAAGTCATGTTGGAATTAATACCAGGATTTTGTCTATAATGTTCAGAGATAAATTATATCTGATTTTGTTACCTACAGCAAGATTTTATGGGATGTTTAAATAAGTGAATTCAGTGGGATTGCATTAGTTTATATGGTCTTAGGATCTGTTTAAATTTGCCATGTAGATCTGTATTGTGATAAGATAGATAGATAGATAGATAGATAGATAGATAGATAGATTGATAGATAGATGGATAGATAGATGGATAGATAGACAGACAGATGAATCCTTGGTGGTGATGAGGCTTTCAAAATTCTGTGGTAAATTCAAATTAAATCTGCTTCTCAGAAATACAAATAATTTATAAATTAGGGATTCTTTGAGTTTAGAACCAAACTCAAAGATTGTGTAGACTGTATTTGCAACATATTTGTCTTGCCCAGATTTGGTTGTTTCGTTGGTTGGTTATTTGGCTTTTATGAAAAGA
>VWYI01025808.1:15345-41267 GCA_013399455.1 Anthoscopus minutus | reverse complement strand
GAACAAAGGATAGGGGAAGATATGAGGAGATATATACTAAAAAAGAAGGGGAGCTTCACAGAAAAACCAAAAAACAGTTCACAGGAGGAGCCAGATCATCCATGAAAGACCTCCCTTTGTGTAAAAAATCCCCTAAAACCATCCATAATACATAATACATTGGGTGATGGTAGATGTTAGCCTCATCACCTTGTCTCGATCACCCCATAAGCCCCTTTTCCCCATGCTTCTGAGGCACTCCTAACCTGGCCCTCCTGCCAGGTACTCCTGAGTCCTCCTTTTCAAGGTGGGGTCNCTCCTGCCAGGTACTCCTGAGTCCTCCTTTTCAAGGTGGGGTCTCGCCAGCTGTGAACCCCTCAGCAGGGGATTTATGGGGTGTTGCTGGAGCCTGCCATGTGGTTTTCTTGGTGCCTTCACTGGTGCCTGCATTCTCCACCATTTGTGGGGCTCCATGGCTTTAGGATCAAGTTCAGGGTGGTCTGGTGACCAGCATGAGACACAAGACAGGTCCCTGCTTGTTTAAGCTCAAAAATCCATTTATTGGGGTAACACAAATACAGGAACACACTCAATGCAATCCAGAGGCAGAGAACTTCCAACAGGGGCAGGGTGGTGGTGTTTATAGGGGAAGGGTGGAGTTTTACCCTCCTAGGGCTTAGAGAATACCTCCCCGAAGGCAGAGGGGTGGAGTCCACTCTTCCTGGGACTTAAAGCCACGCCTCTTACTTTAGCAATAACCAAATCTTTGTGCCCACCCAACAGAGTGAAGTATGCAATGTACCAGAACTCTATTGTTTCATCATTCAAAATAGCAATACATATTTTTTTTTATAAAGGAGCAATGATTATATTTATATCCCAACCAGTATCGCTTTTTAAAACCTCTCTATCAATATCTGAAAGTTTAGAGTTCAGGTAAAAGTGGCATAGGCAGCCCCACTTTTTCTGCTAAACTGGGATGCACCTCTGAGACACCTTTGTTCCCCTCTAGGACAAAACAATTATTTCTTACTGACATAAATTCCTAACAAGGCCTTTCTGTCCTCAACTATATGCAACTGGGTTGTGCTTATGCTAATTTGATGTTGTGAGATGATAACCCCCTACTGATGAAATGAATTTTAAAACGTTAACAAAATTACTTATAGGCATTGCAGAAAATGTAAAATAAAAGGTTGCTGTTTTCCAAATATGCTGTTCTTGAAGGTATGCTGTGGAATTCTTGGCATGTGCATTCATCTGTTAGCAACTTACTTTCAAGATAATTATGCAATTTAATAAAAGGAACTCTGCAGGAATATAAAAATTATCCTTCCTCCTATTATATGGAAACAGTTAGATGGTGCTTTTGTTTTCTTAACTGAGATTTACTGAGCTTTTCCTATTTAAACTTTGCAAAGCTTGTGTTCAACCCTAAGGGGACTTTACAGCCAACTTAATGCTCACATTGTAAGAAAATGAAGGTACTTCAGGGACACGATAATAAAATAAAGTAAATCTTTCCACCACTCCCAATACTTTCTTTCCCGTAAGTCACTGATACATGCCCAAATTGGTTTATAACACTTTGGAATTTCTGAAATTACATGTTACACTTGTCTTGATTTAAATTGAAATAATGTACTCAATCATTGAAATTATTTTCTCCCTGTGCCTTACAATTAAATATATATCATTATAAAAGAGTAAAATACTGTCTGCTCCAAACTGAAGTATGGTCAAGTCAAAATCCATCTCATCCAGAAGTGTGTTATCTTTATGTAAAAACAGGCAATGAAAAGCATATGAACTTTGATGAAGACTTTTTTTCCCTCTTAAAAATTGCACTGTGTCTAAGCAAGCACAGAGTAGTTTTAAGTGACAAGTACAGTGTTTCATTTCCTCCAGCAAACTGTGCATGTGTTTTATTTTCCTACCTATTTTGTTACATGCTCTTAGGTAAGAAGTAAACAGGTAAATGGAGGTGCAATCCAAAGGGAATTGCAGGAGAAGCAATTTTATCTGCAGAATTCTGTGAGCTTCATGTTATTTATTATTTCCTTGATGCTATTTATTACTTGCATTCTCCTGGCTCTTATCTTCTAAGATTAATGAAGACCTCTTCATACTGTCTCTAAAATCTTATTAGAATAACAGATCAACAAAAGGGATTTCTATACATGGGTTTCACAAGAGTAACTTTTCATGATTCTCTTACAAAAATTAAAGTATTTTTTAAATTTAATTATGAAATTGTAACCTTATTTTAGCCCTCTGTAGCATGAAACTATTGAAACTCACACTTCAATTGCATTTACCCATGGGTTGATGCATTTTGAGAGCTAGGAATGGGGTACTGTCAAAATATGGGCATCTTCCCCAGTTCTTCATACCTAATTACCACAGGTAAGAAGTTTCCTCCAGAGAGGGACCACTTTTATTCCATATTTGACAGGCAGAAATTAGCTACCTTATGCAATGGAATAGTTCTGAAAATTGAAGGAATTAAGTAAGCTTTTTTAATTTGGGTTCCTTTTAAATAAGATTTTAATTTGAATTAAAATGTGAGATTGATATCACAAGGCAGTTTATTTTGGATGCTTTCCAATAGCTTTATAATGCCCACTGCTAACATATCATGTCTTGTCTGAGAGCCAACATTGAAAACTACTTTGACTTTGGATTACAAACCAAAGAAACGAAATGAGCAGGAAATTTCCATTTGCACAAAAATTCAGAATTGTCATTTAACCACTGTAATGATATCACTCAACTAGCTGCATATGACGTCATGGGCTAGGTACTACTAAAGTGATAAAATCATCATAGACTAAAAAAAAAATTTAATAAGTCAGATTCTACCTATGAGTCTTCTTTTGGAAGATAATAGTTACATATAACCTGATATATACAATCCATTAACTTAAAAATAAACTGCACAAGCAACATTATTCTTAATTCCTTTTGCTTTTGAGACAGATCTGGAACTTAGACATAATGCTCATGACTCTACTGAGACATGACCTCTTTAAAATGAGATGTTGAAGCATAACTGGTATTATTACTTTAATTTCAAAGAACTGGGAAATAAAGCATACATTTTTTAAAAAAATATGGTTTTCTCTCTTATGTACTCTATTTTCCTTTTCTTTCTGATAATTTTTCCATTTATCTCTCCTGATAAAAAAGTTACTGAATTTATTTCAGTACTTTTTAAAAAATATGTAAGCTTTGGACAAAAAAGCATTAAAGAAAAAGAAAAGAGCTCGAATGTTACATAAAAAGTTTCCTTATTTCACTTCTTTTGGAGTTTCATTCTCATATCTGCAGGAAGAGCTGACAGGAACAATATTTTAAAGTAGTCGGTTCTGTCATAATCCTCTATTCAGTGCTGACTGCAGTGGCATGTCATTTGTGCTTTCCTGTCCTATTATGGCCTATTCCAGGGAGCTTTTCTCCCTCATGAATCTCTTCTGACCTCATCAATATATTTGAAGAAACCCTTCTTACCTGTGAGATATGTAGTTGAAAGGAGATAGCATTACACTCAGCATGGCAGAGAAGGAACTTCTTCCAGTGACATTTTGTTACACAGACATTGTGAACGTGCTCAGCAACATTTCTAACCAACTCATGGGCAATATTTAGGGAATTAAAAGCTCTGGATTGTTCCTTAAATAACTGTTTAACTTGGTTAGGAAAAAATTCACTGCTTGTTGTGAGTAAACCAGCAGAAACTGGTAAAGACTGTAAAACACTTGAATTTCTGCTAATGTATTTTCTTATGGTTAGAATCCAGAGAAAAAGAATGACCTTGGCATTATTAAAGGTATCTGAGCAATACAGCCTTTGTCTTGGGATTTTCTAAGTCATGTCATATACCTGGCTATTTCAAAAAATTCAGGCTCAAAAATATCATGCCTGGTTGCTTTGTTTTTATAAGCACTATAGACCAAAGAAATTAAATAAGCATAACATTTCCATTTACACAAAAATTGGGAATTCTCATTTAATCTCTTAATGATATCAGATGCCCAAGGAAACTGTTGGAATATGAAGATATCACTATCTGTGCATTGCTGTTTATAACTCTGTATTTTTTGACCCAAAGTTCAGAATGGGAAAAGTCAGAAGAAGATTTTGCAGACTCCTCTGAGACTTTAACCTTTAAATGAGGCACTTCCTGGACAGTAGTAATTTCAAGAAATTTCTTTTGTGAAGTGGTCTGATACATAAGTACAAAATGTAGGACTATATTCCCCTATGTTACTCTGGCAATGCAGGAGTTTCCTGAGAGAAGAAAGTGAAAAATAAAAAAGGTAACAGATTAAAAATTTGATCTTATGCAATATTTTCAGACACACAGTAACATGAATTTGTGCCAAGACTGATAAACTGCATGTCCTTGAGACAGGAAAATAGAATTCTTTGGTTTTCCAAACATCACAAAGCAAACAGAAAGGTTTCTTCAGAATCCTTAATGAGAAAAAATTAACCAGCTAAGGTGCTGGAAGAAAATGAATTATCCAACAATTATTTTGCAAAAAGCAAATAAATGTTTGACTGGGGCAGTTTCTGCTGGCAGAGAAAGAGTAAGCACATCCGCTGTGAAAGAAAAAGTACAGCTTCATGATTTAAGCAAACAGAACTAGGGGAGCAGGGTGTGAAAAAATCTTTCTCTGAAGTAATAAGGCTAAAGAACTTGGGGAAAGCAAAGAAAGGAAATAACATGCTCTAAGGGTATTTGCACTTAGTGAAAAAAACAATCATGAAATGAGAAAATGAGGACAGGCAATGGATCTAAGATCTTATGGTTAGTGATTTAAGGCTTACTGACACGGGGGAAAAGATATGGGAGGGACATTGCCAGGAGAGGGTAGCTTGTTAAAAACTTAACACAAGAGATAGAAAATACCCTAACTTCTCCAAACAGCTCAGAAAACTCTTAATAACATATTGGCAGGTCTGTAATTCACTGTACAACATCAAATGCGATATATAATCTGTGCTAACTGGGGATGGCCTCAAACACAATAAAACAAGTGAATCATCTGTCGCCCATTCCAATCATCACTTAGTCCTTCAACTTCCCTCCAGACTGAGAAAACTCCAACAGCTCTTAAAAAAGCAAGCTAAGAATAGTGATTTTGCCAGAGGGGAAACAGGAGATTGACTTTGGAGTGATAATGTGTAAAGAGATTTAACCCATTAATCTACTTAAGTTATCTAGTACTTTTTTAAAATTTATTTTCAAGGAATTCAATTTATGCAACCGTACATTATAAAGGAGTTTATAATTTATTTAATGTTGACCTAGGTACAAAGGTGATGTATAAAAGATTTGTTTGTTTTCCAAAGAGCTAAGCTCAAATGACAACTTTTCAATGTGCACTTAGTATTAAAGATATTTCAATATAGCGCTTGGAATAATCAAAAGGAAAGACAGCCTTGTTGCTCCAGAACTTCTGCTTCATCTGCTGGGAAGGCACAGCTCAAATTGTCACAGAAATTAAGACATCAAAGTGTTCCAGAGTAACTGAAATTCTTGTGAAAAAATGAAGTGTTGTGAATGTGGTATCTCTTGTATATTTTTTTTCCTCAGGACATTGCCAATAAACCACCATAGCAAGACAGAATTGTTCAGTCTAAAAAAAAAGAAATCTTCATCTCCTTTTAATTTTCATATCTATGGAGCAGATTTTGAGGTTTACATACCGAGGGGGAAACACAGAATATACTTAACTGCACACTATATATCCTGTACATGCGTTGCAGAGTCCTTCCAAGCATGCCAAGCTTTGCCAAAAGCAGTGACATCTTCTATAACATAAATTGTGGTGTCCCACCCTTTTGGGGCAGGGAACACCAAAGATTCGTGGATGCACATGATTAAAAGAAACTACAAAAGTGAAAGGCTTTTTTTTTCCCCTCACAAAATCTTACTAAGTATTATAAAAAAATCACACTCTTAACACAGAAATTGGTATGTTGGTCCCTGACCTCCTGGTATAAGCACACAGCAGTGGATTTTGGATAAAGAGGTAGGGTAAGTAGGAATAGAGAGAGATTAATTCAGGAGGCAGAGACAGAAAGCAAAGAATAAAAGAAAGAGAAAGAGAACACCAGTCCTGGCTCCAGCAGCACTGGCTAGGGCTGGGGAATCCAGGGTCCTGGGGCCTAAAATCAGAGCAAGTGTGCACTTGCACAGTATTGAGTTGTGGTTATTGCCAGAAACTGGAACAAGCACATTTGTCCCAGAAAAGTGATGCTCTACCTCTGTAGGGCCTGCTTCTGCAGGCACATCCTCTTCTTTCTCACAGTGTGTGACTGCCAACAATCCTTGGCTGACTCCAGTTATCAGTGAGGTAACCAGTAACGTGGGAGGGTTAACTTCAGCCATTTGGGCTGTGCTTAGCAAAGTGTGGGCTGCCTTCTTTTGGTACTTTCCCCTCAATTCTCTTGCAAAAATTTCAGTTTTAAATGAAAACACAGGAAACACACATTAATTCTATCGTAATGGTTTGTTGGATACAATATCCTTGGACCCCAAATCATTCTGGGAAAGAAGGCCAGCAAGGTTCCATTTCCATGCTTGCTCAGACCTGTGTAGCTGCTGAGATAGGTCAGCATCTCCCTGTGTCAGGGTTTTTCCAGAACAATGAAAAAGGTGAACTGATGAGAAATAATATTTCTTTTTTTTTTCCTCTAGTTTCTTAATAACTGTCAGGTATCTTTCAAGATCTGAGTACTACTACAGTTTTTTCTCTTTGAGTCTCTTCAATTTCTCTTGAATTTCTTTTTGAATTTTCAAAGAGAGAGTTCCTAAAAGAGAAACAGTGCAACTTTTAACTAACATGATATCAAAATCTAGCTCAAATAATATTATTTCATGAAAACATACAATAATTTTCTGGTTGAGATTTTGTTTTTCCTACATAAACAGGAAACTAGAGATGATCTAATGATAATAGCACATTAACAAAATAGTTAATATTTCAAAATAGATAATTTCTGCTTTGGTCTTTTTAAAAAAAATTCTTTCTTCAAAAGCCTAGTGAATTAATGAAAGAAATAAATATACAAATATATATATATTTAAAGATACTTCATAAATTCATAAAGGCAAAGTTTAAATATTTCAAGATTGTGTTTTTCAGACAGTTTTATTTTGGCATATTTTAATATATCCATTTAATTTCTTTTTTATTTGGAGTAGGTAAAAAGAATTTCTCCTTATGCATTCTTGACTACAAACAATCTTTCTACTGTAATGGAAATGAAAAAAGAAATAATTTTCTTTGGAGATAGGAGATTTTTGGGAAGTTGTTTTATCTTTGGGGTTTTTTGGTTAATTAGGGAATTTTTTATTTTCTCAAATCAGATTGGACAACAATACCTTTTTCAAAGTAGTTGATGGTTCTCTTATAGAACTGGAATAATTAACAACAAAGGCTTTGATATAGTATTTCTGAAGTTATTTTGATGCTACAATATTTTGTTAAACTAAAACAAGGTTACTGTAAACCTAAGGAAAATAAATTGACATTTATCTGAAAATTAATGTACTAAAAGGCAAGGTAAAGATAAGGTTCTGTGGAACCTCCTTAGGTGATATCTGCTGTTCCTTATTTTCTGTCCAGCAAGAATGCTGTGAGCTGTAGAGGTAACTAGCTACTAGAAATAATTGAACTTTTTACCTTTTCTTTTTTTTGAATGACAAAAGAACATTGACTTTGTCCTACAAACAAACTGAGAAAAAGCTCCTGATAAATGTCATAGAATGGCTGATCAGTGGGGCTCCCAGTACAAAACAGATGTGGACCTTTTAGAGCAGGTACAGAGGAGAGCCATAAGAAAAGAGCAAAGTGTTTGAACACTGTTCCCATGAGGAAAGGTTGTGCTAGTTGGGATTGTTCTGTCTGGAGAAGTCTCCAGAGAGAGCTTAGGGCAACATTCCAATCTGTTAAAGGGACCTGCAACACAAATAGAGAGAGGTTTTTCATCAACACCTGTAGCAACAGGCCAACATGCAGTGGTTTTAAACTTATAGACTTAGGTGGCAAGCAATGGAACAGGTTGTCCAGAGAATCTGTGGATGCCTCATCCCTGAAATTGTTCATGGCCTGTCTGGATATGGCTTTGATCAATGTGATTTAATGGAAAGTCTTTGAAGGTGCCTCCTAACTTAAACTATTTTATGATTCTATGCTCCGTTGTACCCCACTAAGAAAATTTGTTTTCCCAGATATGCTTAATATCAATCTGATCCAGCAGCTAGCTGCAGCACAATTTAGATGCATAAAGCACTATAGAAAAAGGCTATGCCTAAAGTCACATATTTCAAGTTCTTAAATAATTCATTATGATTGTTAAATGTTATTTTTGTAACATCTATTGACTATTACTACTATGCATGTCATTATTATCTGCTACTAATACACTATTCCCAAAACCTCAAAGCTTTCGAATCAATTGCATTTCAATGATATTTTGTATTGTATCATACAAGTTCAGATTTTTCCCAGAGGGCTTAAAAATTATTATATGTTGTTTCATCCCACTCTCTCTATAGCTACATTTAGGAAGAGTTACTTCGCCTTCTTTTCATCTTCGCATTAATGAATGATATACCACTCTTCCCTTGGAGCCTTGCAAGATGCAAAACAATCTTGAGTTCTGATATGTTTGCAATAGTCAGATTTCAGCCTCTTCACCGTGTGAAAACATGGAAATGCTCATCCTATTGGATACTCATCCCCTGCATATTTTGGACTGTAAGTGATGGTCACTCGAGAGGTACTCCATTGCTAGAATTTGTGAGGTGTCATCACGAATTTGCCTTAAGGAGAAATTACATCTTTTTTCCAGGCTACACCAGGGAACTATCAAGTAAGGACATACTTAAAAATGAGATACACATTTTAAAAAAACAACTCAAAAAACTGTAATCTCTCACTGGATGGCAAAAATTCTTCTGAGTTCTTCTGAAGCAGGCAAGTTTCTTGTCTGTGTCACTGCTAGTATGAGGAATATTAAGCTATATGAGAAGGACAAAGGACAGCCCATGTTACGTCTAAAATCTAACCTTTTATAGACAGTTTGTCTTAGTTTGTATTTGCAGTATTTTGGTTCTTTTGAAGAATTTCATTACACCTGGTTGAAGAGCATTACACATATGATATGAAATATCTCTGCCTTTTATTTTAGTTAGTCTTCAGTACATTCTTTATCCTCTGGAGTCAGAAATACTGAATGTCCTCCCAGTAAGAATTGTGAGTGGCAAATAAAAGAAGTACAAATAAAGCTGCATAAATCTTAGTCTTAGCAGAGTATTTAATATTTAATAGATTAAAAAATGTTAAAAGAAAGTGTTAGTGTGGGATGTTCTATTGACAGATTCTTCATCAGCAATGGATGTCTATCAATCAGCCTCTTAGGTAAGAGGCTGTCCTGAGTTGGGTATTTCTAGAGTTTGTAGTGGAAACTAAGAAAAAGTGAATAAATATAAAAGATTCCGTCTTCACATTTCTTCATGTTTGCCAATGTTATTAAATTTCTCCACTTAATCCAAACAAAGCTTTAGGATTAATTTGACCTTATAAAAGAATGATCCATGTAATTTTCAGTGTGCTAATTACAACTGATATGAAATTTAAAAATTCATATTACAGGCTCTTAAAATAATTTTCTTTAGAAGTATATATGTACTCTTATGTATATATGCAGTTCTTATGCACGCTAAATTTCCAAGGAGCTGGTTTAGAGTACTTTTATAATCATGATCTCTTCTGCAATTTTCTTAACAAGGAAGCATCTGTTTTTCTTACAGAAAATCATATGTTGTCCTTAAAAAGAATGGAAAACAGACTTTTGAGGGACTGAGCTTCAGCTGATTTATCTTTGAAATTTCAAATACTAGAATTGCATAGTACATTTTTTTAGATGAACCTGTAGTCTTCTGCCTAGAAAAATAGTCTTTAAAATTAAAGTACTTAGCAAGTATTTTTTGCTAAAAATCCTACATTCTTAGATAAGATATTTAACTTGCAAGGATAAAACGGAATCTTGAATCACAAATAATTTTTTTGCTGTAGCTTAAAATCTATTAATTTTGGTTATTAATCTTATGTGTTAGGAAAGACAGATGTAAGTTTAGATTTTCATCTAAACTTCAGGCTTGATTATATTAAAGAAACTTGACCAAGCTTGGGAATTTCAAAATTTATCATCTACATTCATCCTTATTCCAAATTAAAAATAGCTTTATTGCAAGGGAAAAAAGATTATCAAATTTCAAAACATCTGAAATCAGAATGAAGACAGAATAGAATGTTTACATTCTATTTACATGAGCATCAAAATACTCAGCAAATTATTCCAGGACATCACTGTTGTGTTTTTTTCTGAAAGGAAAACCAACAGTTTTCAGAAAGTGTAAAAACTAATTTTACAAGATGTATTTTTTTATGTTTTGACATTCATCAATTTATGCTTGACATTAGTCAAGCTTCTGCTAGAAGAAAAATTTCATTACTGTATTAAACACCTGAAAATAGAGGGGTTTATCAATGGCAGTATTATCTGAACTGCTGTTCAGTCCTGCAAGGAGTCCTGTGATTATGCATTTAATAGATTTTAAGTGAAACATGTACTGTTGTACATGGAACTATGTCACCAAACTCCTGGTAATGGAACAATATTAAAAATAACTAGAACATGAAAAATCAGAATTCTATGTCTTGCAGTAAATCTTACTTTCCCAATCCCTTACCACTCTGAGAAAAACACAAGATGCTTTTCTTCTCACATACAGCACACGATTTATATCAAAATTCAATCATGCTCAATTAGCACTCAAAATTTTCCAATAATAATGCTGAAGGCAACACTGGCACACACAAAGCGCTAAGGGAGTCAGAGACTAAGCTGTGCATAGATTCACTAATAAGAGGAAAGGTCACGGGCTGATATTACTGAAATTTGATTAGATTTCAGATCCACATGTTAGAAATCAATGTTTTTCTGGCTTAGCCGCTGCTGCTCTGGAGTCAGGCATTCTCCAGAGCCCTGTGTCTACTCAGAGGCTGTTACCAGAATTAGATCCTCTCCTGGGCACAAAGACAGCAAGACATGAGAGAGGCTTTGCAGGTCAGAACAGACAGGCTGAGCCAGTCCTGCACTGGGTGGTATGGGAGCTGAAAGGGAAAAGCTGTAGCTATAGCTGTGAAGTGAAACAACTGTCATGTTAGTTAATGCCCACAGGAAAGGCAAAACCAGTGCTGGGGATTTTATGGCTCTTTGATACCTTCCCAGAGCAATCTAGTCAAACCAGGGTGACTCCACAAAGGGCTCTTCACATAAACACTTCTGCTGAGTGGCTACAGATATGGGAGCTACAACCTGAATTTAATCCCACAACTAAAACAGCCCCCAAAACAGGCTTTAGATACATGCTGTTTCTTTAATGTGAAAACTGACAGATAACAGGAAATAATTAAAGCTTTTCAACTCTCTTGATGAGCCCTGTGTTCCATGTGTTGTTCTGGGCATGACTGGAAGTCTGTCGACTGCCACTGCCCCACTTGTGTTGCCTCTGCATATTCAACTGAACAATTAAACAGATTGTCATATGTATGGCACTGAAGTAACAACTTCTCATAGAAGAAGAAAGCAAATGATCAGATGAAAAAAATGTAAATATGAAAAAGAATTAATTTCCAATTGGAATTAATTCTGACTTGCACTATCAAAAGAGTATGTTATATCAATGCAAAATTGATGAGGCAGAAGAGAGGATTAGGCCTATGATGCTTGGGAAAAAATCATCAGTTAGGGAACAAAAATGAGAAAGAAAAATTTGCCCTGCAGTCAAAGCCTCACCTGCTTTGCCAAGACTGTCTTACATTGTTGAATGATCAGAACTGGCTAATCTGAGTGTAAACCCTATGACAAGGGGGTCTGGAGGTAGGTGATGAACTGCAGTTCTCCTTTTGGGAGATGGAGAGAGAAGCTATGACAGACAGGACACAATAAATAAAATGTTTATTTATAACTGCAAAGAGAAAAGAAAACAATGCAAAAGGCAATCAAAAAAGCAGTTCTTTTTCTCTGGTTAGAATTTAAATGTGGAGCAGGATTTGGTCAGATAATTTCTTCTCCCTGGGGCTGAGTTTCTTACAGGAAAACCTGGTTTCTGCTCAGATATAGCAGAAGTGGTAAAACACTTGAATTAACTGACAGCTTTTAAAACTCAATATGCTATTAAACCAAGAGGCTGCATAGCAGAAATAAGTAATTGTGGTGTTTGTTCAACTAGAACACACATGATAAAGCAAAGTCTGTTCTGACAAACACTGCCTTTGCTTTTATTTGATTTATGAAGGAGGTGATAGGACAAGTACATTTTCGTAAAAATTTTTTTTGATCCACTACTGAACCACTAGCAGGCTGGACTCCAGTCAAGCAACTTGAAGATATGCTTCAGATAAAGACATTTATGTATATTATAATGGCTGAATGATACAAGGAATATATTTGTTGTTCTACAAGATCGTACAGACCAATGTTCTACTTTAATTATCTACTCCTAACATCAAGCTAGTAGTGCCACCTGGGCTTCTAAAATTTTACCTACCTAAATTTGGAACATGAAATTAAAAAGAAAAAAAATATATAAAGAGAAAGAAAAATAAGGTTTATATGTAGAATAAATAAAGCACATAATATCATATGGAAAATTAAAAAAAATTAAAGTGACAGATACATTAATGTTAAAAATTTCAGTGTATTCCTTCAGCAACTGCTGCAAACCCTTTAAAGGCTCACTGCAGCTCTTTATTCCTCCATAATATATAGAATAAACTGCTGGGACCTAGACATCTATTAAATGTTTTCTGACTAGTTTTTTTATTCCTGAGTACAGTCAGCCCCGTACAGAGACAGATTTATAGTTCTTGAGTCAATATCTGCAAACAAATATTTTAATCTTTTAAAAGCCATTATCCTTAGATTTACTTTTTGTGTATGTGTGTGGACTACTTCATTACATTCTTTGTATTAAGGGTTTTTTTATCAAACACTTACCTGATGAGAGACTAACTAATGCAGTAGAGATGTAAGATTTTAGAAGAGAGAGATTTTTTTCTTTGTTTTGGTGATGGACAAGAGGGCAAACTCATCACTTTTTTTTTCTGGGTCACTGGCTGCCAGCTTGCTTAAATTTCTGACATTACAATTGAGAGAGATATATTATGTCCATTAGAAAAATATCATGAAGCCATGCCTTCTGTTTCATTTTTAAACCTCTGACATCAAAGAACATAGAGAAGAAATGATCCATCAGCAAAACTCTCATAGTTGTTTCCTGCGTCTACCTGATATATTGGCTAAACTAGCACATATTTACTATTTCCTTTTTTACAGATACACAGTACCTACCTCTCCAATGGAGTTATGAAGTATTGCAGTGACTCTCAATTTTTGGGACAGCCTTTTCTGGAAGTTCAGAATCAGGACTCGAAGCAGTATCCCCATTCTTTTACTGAAGTGCACCTGGAGTACAACAGAAAAATCTCTTAATTCCTTGATTATGATTTGGCATGTGTTCTGTTGGCAAAACTGAGAAAAGAAATTTACTTTAGGGACACGTCAGAGGAATTAGAGCAGCAGGCTGCTGAATTTCTTGGGAGGTTGGAAAAGCTATGTAAAGGTTTATTTCCTACAAGATAGTTCATTGTAACCTAAGTATTTGTCGTAGAAAATAATAAAATATTTTCATTTAAAACACAGATATCTCCCCATATTTTTTTAAAATAACATAATCAAAGGCAGAAGAGCAACCACATTTCTTCCTCTCAATTTGCGTACTATTTTGAATTATTTTGAATTTTTGATTTTAAGGTTGCTTTCAAGCCCTAGGCTGCTGGAGCAGACATTTAAAAAAAATCTTCAAACAGAAAAGATACATTGTTAAATATGTATATTTAAAAAAAAAAAAGAAGAAAAAAAAAGAAAAAAGAAACTCATACTCCTCCCATTTCTTACTGATTAGTAGGAGAGTTCACAGATGGCTACAGATATAGTTAAAGTAAACGTAATACTCCCCCCTGGGCATTGTGTCAGGGCAGCCTGCACTGAGTCTTCTGAAGCTTTTTTTCAGATTAATCCACTGTAGTAGAAGTCCAAAGGAAAATGCTATTTATTTCAGGATGATGCTTGAGATGAAAAATCCTGCTGATTCAGATATGAAACCTGCTAGATCCACCTAAAAAGAGCAGAAGGAAGCCCACTGCACAGCATGCTTCAAACTACACTTTTTCTATTTTGTTTTAATATCAGAGGATGGGGAGTCCTTGTTAGGTCCTCACCTTTTAAGCAAAGCATGACCTGTGCAAACAAGTTTCCTGGTAGACAATTCTGTTTCAACTTATGCTTGTGTTTTCTCCTCCCGTGTCTGCCTGTCCAGGTGCCAAATGAGACTTAAAGCTGAAAATGCTTCCAAGGTTTGTTATTCAAATTTCCAGAAGTTATTTCTATTCCGGGTTCCTAAGCTGATGGTAATTTGATGTAGTTTATTTCAAGGTAAACTTCACAGAGCTTGTTAAAGCTTCTTATGTAGCTCCTTTTGGCTGCCAGAAAAGTAAAATCAGGGTGAACATAATAATTTGAACACTGGAAACTTTCTTCTTTTCAAATACTATTAACATCAAAGCTATTAGCAAATACTTGCTGTAATAATTTCCTTCATGTTTGTGTCCTGATAGCTTTCATGTGCTTCTAACTTACACTACCATTTCCTTTATCAATCACTGGATGCTTCAAAAAATTTCACTTACTACTTAAAGCATGGAGATTAAAAAATAACAAAATCTTATCACCATACTATTTCAAGCTTTAACTAAATTTGAAAATTTTCTTCAAACTGAGACTGATTCTTCTCACTCACGTGTCCTCCTGTAAGATATGTCATTAATTTCATGGTAGTGTACTGTCCCTGGATATAAAGCATCAAAGAGTGGCATAGGGAGCATTATAAATCAGGATTGACTGTAATCATTTTCAGCACTGAACAAGCTTTCTACTGTTTTTATGGACCACTTGGGCATTTTACACAGAGGATACTACCTGAAGTCAGACAGCATTCAAATCTGTCTTAAGTACCATAGAATCACAGAATCATTAAGCTTGGGAAAAATATCCGAGATCACCAAGATCAACCTTTGACCAAATGCCACCATGTAAACTAAACCACAGCACCAAGTGCCACGTACAGGCATTTCTTGAACACCTCAGGGGATGGCGACTCCACCACCTCCCTGGGCAGTCCATTCCAATGCTGAACCACCCTTTCAGTGAAGAAATTCTTTCAACCTGAACCTCCCTTAGAGCAGTTTGAGGCCATGTCCTCTTGCCCTGTCACTGGTTGCCTGGAAGAAGATGCCGATCTCCACCTTGTGGTGGGTTTAGAGTTAATTAAACTCACTAGTGCTCTTACTTATTCTTTTGTTGTGAAATATGATTTTAGGAGAAGGGCAAGAACATGTTCAAACTTTAAGACTATGAAGAAAGCTTTATTAAAAAAACTAAAAGAATAGAAAAAGAAAATCAGAATGAAACTTTTAGAACACTTTCCCTCCCCTACCTTCTCTCCTTTTCCACCTGACAACATAAAACAAAACTTGGGATTTTAAATCAGTTATCACTTTTAAAATAGTCTTTCCACAGTTCTTATAGGGGGAGGAGTTTTCTCTTGCAACACTATGAAGAAATCTTCTCAAGAACAGTCTTCTTGTGGCTTTGTATCTTCACAAACAGTGGTTGTCTGGTTTAGAAAATCTTCTGCTATTGTGAAATTCCTCCCATTTTCACAACTTAGTGAATGGGTCATATCTACTTACGGGCTGTCATTTTTTAAGGATGAGCTGTTTAACGGAAAGACTTTCTTTACTGATTTCTAAAATCGTCTTTATCTCTGAGAACAGAGGTATTTTTCTCTTCTCCCTGAGACACAGTCTTCTTCACTCTCATCTCTGTTTTTCTGCTCAAGTTCCTCAGAGTTTCACTGCTTCTTCAACATCTGCTGCCTCTGCTCAGGCCCACTATTTGAACACTCCATCCCTCCCATACTTGTTTTCTCTCATGAATTAAAGGAAATACTGTAGTTATTATAGTCCCTCTCCATGGCATTACCAAATGAACTTTCAGTCCCAATACTAGGTCATCTCCTAATTCTCCTTCTATCTGAAACTTAAACTCTTTCTTTCAGTGATCCTGGTATCTTCATANTGTGACCTGGCTCGGCTCCAGCCGGTGGGGTGGGCCCTGGCCTCCTATCCCTGCCCGGGAGCCGCCGGGGTCCGGTCCGGGGCCCGGCCACACAAGCTGCGGCAGAGTAGGGCCGAGCCAGCCCCCTCCGAGGCCGCCAGCACCCCCCGAAGCCGGAAGCCGAAAGAGACTTATGGAACTTCCCAGGTTTTAAAATGTTATGTTCACAGAGGTGGACCCAGCTTCTCAACCGCAGCCATTGGTCCTTTTGAGACACAGAGGAAGGTTCCAGGAGCCTCTCTCAGAAAAACCATTTCTGTGAATGGTTTTCTTCTTTCTTCCTAAATGTCAACCAATATGAAACCATCACACACCTACATCCTCCTTTCTGATGGTTGTAGAGAGTGATAAGACATCCCCTGAGCCTCCTTTTCTACAAGCTAAACACCCCCAGCTCCTTCAGCCACTCTTCATGAGACTGGTTCTCCAGACCCTTCCCTGCCTCTGTTGCCCTTCTCTGAACAAGTGCCAGCACCTCAGTGTCTTTCTAAGAGTGAGAAGCCCAGAACTGAACAGAGGATTTGAGGTGCGACCTCATCATTGCCGAGAGAGGGACGATCACTGCCCTGGTCCTGCTGGCCACGCTACTGCTGATCCAGCCCAGGCTGCCAGTGGCCTTGGCTACCTGTGCACACCCTGGCTCTTGTTCAATCACTGTTGACCAGCACCCCAAGGTCTTTTTCCACTGGGCATATTTTCAGCCACTTTGCTCTGTTCTAAGGATTGCTAGGAACCTTTTATCTCCATCAGTGCAAAGGGAAAGAGATACAATGTATGCCCATAAAATTACATTTTAAAAAAAAATTAAAATATATTCTTGGGTAAAAGACAAAAAATAGTATACTTTTCATCCCTTATGGTTACAATGTACATAATGGTATTAAACCAGGTAATTTTGCTCAGTTTCTTTTTATCCACCGTATCTATTTAGCATTAGACTTTGATGATATTTGCATGATTTCTATCTAATTATGCAATCTAATGCAAAATCCTAGAACACCATGAAGAATACATATTTCAGCAGTTTTAGATGAGGCAATTAAAATAAGCAGAATGAAAATTTTACAGGCCTGGCATTCTGAGACACCTGTCATGTACCTGGCCTTATACAAAAATTAGTTTTAAGAACAATGAACAAGGCAGACACATGTTTATGTTAATGCAGACAAGCAACTGTTACAAAGGTTGGGAGTAAAGGTTTAGAGCACAGTAAGCATGATGCTCTAAGTTCAGTTTTAAAGACTGTCTTTAAATTACAACACACTTTGGATTTATTGAGCTTGTACTTTTGCTATATTGACTGTATCTCTCCTCTTTCTTCTGTCTTCTAATCTGACACTCCGTAGGACACTTTGCTGGTGCTATGGAATCACAACATGGCACAGTAACAGATGGTGATGCTACTTTAGTTTAATCTCAACATATAAATATGGAGCTCTTAAGAAATAATGCCTAGTCATTTAAAATCCAGCACTTTTCATGTACTAGGGGTAACAGCAGTGAACTCCTAGATCTTCTGTATGAACTATTAAGGGTAGAAATAGTCTCTGCAGAAAGCAGATGGCTATGCAAAGAAAACATTCAATACTATTAAGTTTGAGGGAGCTGGTTTAATATTGGTTTTACTTTATTTTTTGTTGTTTTATTTGATTTGTTTTTGTTCTTTTTATTTAAGTTTCTGTGTCCTCTCTCCTTGGTATTCATAAAGCTTATCCTGTTCTTTACAGGCAGCAGCTACTTCCATGACTTCCAAACACAACTTGGAACTGTGGCACCCAGTGGCTGTACAAGTCCCTTTAATGTAGTTAGTCTAGCCCTAGGAGGTGGTGTGGGTTTCCATGAACTCAGACAGACATATTGTTGTTTACCAAAACTAAACATTACTTCTCACAGGACAAAACATTACCACAAACCTGTCAATTACAGTGATCACAACAACTGGATTTAGAACAAACTGTCTCCAGTGCATTCCTAAATAAGGATCTAAATGTCAGCTGTTATTTCTATAATTTCTATCCACTTAGTTTGGGAACATTGGTAGGATATTGCATTTAAATTGTAACTTCATCCACTCTGCAAAAGATTCTTGCTTGAGGTAATTTGGCTCACCTCAGTTGAAGATAATATTTCTCTGATGATTTACTGGATGTTCTATTCCAAAGTCACATTAATTTAAGCTGTGGAGAAAATTACTGTATTATCCCAGAGGAAACCAGGAGACAGGTCTCAGCTCTGGAATTTATTCCAAAATAAAATTTAAAGCCATTTAATAGCAGCATAAACTCCTTATCATTTCCTTCCAGCAATATTTTAAAAATCCTTAAAATATCTTTTTCTTAGTTGATTTCTACATGGAGGCTTCCAGTGTGGAGAAATAGGATGCTAAGGATTGAGATGTGGATGGATAATGGTGTATGCACCTAAATCCACCCGTGTGTAGCAAATCTTAATTTGAACCAGGCACCCACCACAGACAAGGCCTTCCCTCTTGACTCATTTAAATAACGAATTTACACCTATTTAATTTCTCCATAGTTGTTTTATATGAGTTTTAATCACACACTACAGTTATATGTAACTAAAATTGTGATAGAAACTTTCAGTACAATTCTGCCCTCTGTTATGCCCTTTGTTTTGCACCCCCATACAACAGGACTATTTCATTCACTTAGTCCCTCAATATTTGTTTTACTTTTGTGTAATCTCCATATAGGAAAAAACACACACACACACACACATGCATATGCAATAAGGTATATATTCCTATATATTCAAGTGGGTTGTTTTTTTTTTTTTAATAATTGTTACATAAAATAATAATATGTTTATAGAAGTTCTACCTTTTGAATACCTTCATTCACCACTCTAAAGATACTGTTAATTTGCTGAGAATGAAGCAAATCAGGGTATTTTTGCAGGACTTTTAGCAAACAACAGCAAGAAAATAAAATATTTATAAAGTTTCTTAATGCTGCAAATAACTCAAAATATAGAACTATTTATATTCCTATTTCCCTCCAGTCCTTAAACTTTATTTACAAATTTTAAAGCACTTTCGTGACACATATATAGTTGGAAACATTATTGTTTTGTTATTTTAATTAGCTCTATATGTGCTGATAAATTACCAAGTACTTTGAGGGTTTTTGGTGGTTTTTTTATTCT
The DNA here is from genome assembly GCA_013399455.1 of Anthoscopus minutus. NCBI lineage: Eukaryota > Metazoa > Chordata > Aves > Passeriformes > Paridae > Anthoscopus > Anthoscopus minutus. The sequence goes on along the minus strand of VWYI01025808.1, from coordinate 21,800 downwards.
TTTTAACAAAGCAATTCCAATGATGCCTTTCAACAAGAACCTCAAATGCACTTGAAAAATTGTTTGACATTGCAGTGACTGGATGTTTAAAACCCACAATAAATATCCTCCAATATTAGAAAATAATACCAATAGATATGCTAGGAAACAAGTAGGTGAGAAACTTCAAAAGTTTTTCAGTTGCAATGAGGACATGAGAGTGGGAAGTTTAGCTGAGAGAGTTTAACTCCTTCATAGCCAATACCCACTGTTCTTCTAAGGCAAAGAAAGAGCTTCAATCTGGACACATAATCCGGTATCCTCCTGTGGTAAAAGACGAGGTCTAGTTCTCTTTCTTTTCTCCCTCTATTATTTTTTTCATAAATATATATTTATTTATTCAAGAAACTACTTGGGAAAGAGACAGAACAAGAAAATTGAACTTGAAATTGCTTCATTCTCTGCCATTTACATGACCTGCATTTTCTATTCATCCATTCCACTTCCCAGCTCCCCCAAAAAAGGCCTATCCTAGATCTGATAGCTTCTCCTTGAAATGTTTGTTTCTAGAAAAAGTGATCGTTGCAGTAAAGTAGTCCCATAGGAGAAGAAAGTTATCATCTCTAGTGTTAACTGAACCACAATGAATTATTGCAGAGTGACTTACTAAATTAAAAGTGATGTATTATGCTGAAAAACTGTGAGACCAGCTTTGCTCGTAAACCTAAGATTTAAGGTAGGAATTTTTTTTTTCAATTATCTGTACATCTGCCATGCTAAATGCACATTCCATATTAAACACCTGAATCCAAAAATGTATCTATGTGTGACTTCAATGCTAGATACCTTGTTCTAAAATGTCTTTTCTGAGCAGAACTTGAATCTATTATTCAAACAATCATTTACACTCAAAGAGAGCAGTTCCTCTGAGGATATCATTCCTATACAAGCAAACATACCTTCACAGTTCAAAGTCAGTTTTTAGCCACTTAAAAGCTAAGACAGAGAACTGCTTCCACTACAAAACTCCATAAGGACACTTTTCACCCTAGGTCTCTGCAATCCACAAAGTGGTTGCTTGCACAAACTCGGTGTAATGCACACCATGGGCTTGCAGCAACTGTCAGCCCTTGAGAAGGAACCTGTGGAAGGGCAAAGCATTGAGCCTTGGCAGCATTTCCATGAATGCTGGATCAGCAGCCTCCTCCACAACCACTATGCAGATGCTCCTTGATATAGAGATATTCCAAAATTATTTCTTCTTCTTTTTTTTTTTTTTAACATAAAAATAGTCTCCTGTGGGAGATTAAAAGGCACATAGAAGTGCCTTTTTCAAAGACAGTTCCTTGCAGAGAAAATGATTTCATAATTTTTTTTATTTTCTTGTAGGGGCATAATATTATATTGATTTGTTTCAGTGTTTTCTGTGGTAAAATCTATATTTTTTTATCTAGCTCTTTTTCATGCCAACGTTGATCATAAAATTCTTATGCCCTTTGAAATACTCACAGTACTTTTGGGTGATAAGCCCTTCCTTCTTTGTAACAAAATAAGTCCTTAAAGCATGTTTGCCTCTGCTAAGTTTTCTTGTACCTCAGTCCTTTTTTTCTTGTTTATAATTGAATTATGCCATAGACCTTTGTGTGAAGAGATAAAGGGTATGAATAAACATCAAGCACTAGGAAACTAATGAACATTCCCAAATCTCTTTTAAAAAACCCAAACAAATCAAGGAAAAAAACCCAAAAACACCACAAGAAAACAAAACTCCCAAATCTGGCAGGTTTTATTTGTTTTCAGCTCTTTTCTGATTAATTTTCATAGAGTTTTTTTCCTCTAAGCAGAAGAATTATGTATTGTCTGAATTGAAAGACTATTAAATTCTGATGCCTGTAAAAAGAAACAGTCTTTTGGTTTGGATCTTACTTTTTTTTCCTGTTTAGCAACTGGTGACTAAAGTACCTAAAACAGACACCTCTATTCATTATTGTTGAACTAAAAACAAACAAAAAACCAAAGAAACAAATAATTTTGCATCATCACCTAGAAAATTTCATCAGAAGGGTTGAGAATGTTCAGAAGTTACTGAGATGCTGACCCAGAAAGTAAGAATCTGAAAGCTTTCAAAGCACAGATTTTCTGTACTGTTTTTTCACAAGGAAATGAGCAGGGGAAAGGAAAATAATAAATCTTTTGGCTCCTTTGCATTCCTGTTTTGTAAGCTCTAATTATTTTAGTACTAGAGTTAAATTTCTAATAATACATATGTGCCCTAATGAATCAGCTAAGCTCTTAGGAACTGCCTTTTAGGGAAGCACAACACTGTAAATCTCTGACATGCACCATATGTACAATAAAAATAAACCATAAAAAGCTTCTGTTTAGTGCTGCTAGCAGCAGCAACTCTAAATGGGGTGCAGATGAAATGGGGTCATGGTCTCCACTCAGTAATCATCAGAAGCTGCTGGCTGTGGGAGGAAGAAGCAATTAGGGAAGGGAGCAGCAGGCAGTGCTCCATAGTTGCACAGAGTATTGTGCTTACTGGAGGCAGAATGCCTCCCAGAGTGCCTGCTGAAGGAACGTGAATCCACTCCATCCCCAGCTTGGCCCAGTACCTTAAAGGCTCAGTTAAGCCCTTAATGATTTCTGGAGGCACAAAACTGAAAATATATTTTTAAAAAAACATATTCCAAACTTTCCTTTTGGTGTTGACTTGCTTAAAAATGAAGTGTTTTTTCTTTTTTAAAAACACCCATGGAGAGGCAGGCTTCAAAGCCAGACAAGATACTTTCCAAAAAAGTGTGATGAACAAAACCACAGCTTCTTTGACAAGCTCTCTCTATGTGCACTAAAAAAGCTACTAAAGAGCTGTTAAATGACAAAGTTTGGTCAACTCGAGTCTTAGATGATAAGAAATAAACTATGATAGTGCCAAGCTCCAGGGGAAAGAAATTTTTTAAAAAAAATTTTATAAAAAGGACAAAAAAAAGAAAATAAAGAAAAGGAAAAAAAGACTTTTCTCTGAACCAAAGACAACACAAAGAATTTTCACAAGTGAAGATTCAAAGGAACTTGAAGCAAACAAGTGGAGCTTTCTCTTTATAGAACAAGAGTTGGCAGAAATTGATAAGTAAAATATGAACTTACAGTGATGATAGAATTTTTTTCCTAAAAACAGAGTTCTGTTTTTAAAAGAAATCACTGGTATTTAGTCCTTGCTTTTTGGTCCAGCTGGGAACAGAAAGCTTGTATCTTCATTGAATGTTATGAGTAATTTAGCATAATCTGTTTCCACCTATTAAACTATAAAACATCATTGGTCCTATGATTTTTTTCTAATATGTGACCACATCAGCTATTCAACAGATGCTGATGTTATCTTTTACTATGCCTTATGAATAAATTTTCTCTCTTTAGAAGTTCAAGTCCCAATTTGAATCTTTATTACCAGAAATCAAACACTCAATGCATTCATTTAAAAACTTTGAAAAAATAACCCAAAATTCCATTTTGAAAATCTCCCCTCTTTTTAAGAATTACTTGACTAGAATGTTAAATATGCTTTTGCAGACAAAAAAAAAAGATTTTCACAATAGGAAATATGCTTTAGAAAAACATAAAAGATGATGTACTGAACACCGCAGATAGCACTACTGAGGAAAACACAATTACTGAATAAATGTTCCTACAGGTAGTAAACCATTCCATGAACTGCAGTCTCCTATTAAAAAAATCAGATTTGCAGCATGTATGATTCACAGAAAGAAACTCTTACCTACTACTACCTTATAATACAACAGCTACTACACAGGAATGGTCACATCGCTTATACAGGAGGATAAATCCAAATAATTACAATTCTTTTTTTGGGGGTTTTCTGTTCACATATCACCAAAATCTAAAGTAAAATTAAAATAAAAAAACCCAACCAACCAAACAAAAAAATCCCAAAACAAAAACAAAAACAAACTCCAAAAAGTAAGGGAAGTTATGGACAAAGAGTGAGGGAAATTATTTAGAAGTAAATATTGCTGAATTAATTTGTGTGTGTCACGAATATTGGTGGTATGATAAATGAGCAATGCAACATGATGGAGTGCATTTGGTAAAAAGAAGCCTGCCCATAGGAAAACATTTTTATTTCATCAAACTGATGTAGACAGAGAAGAAAAATGCCAGCCCTAAGTCCAGAATGGTTTAAGGGAGGAAACTCCCTACAGGAAAGCAAAACCTCTAGAGATTACTAGCAGTCTCAGAAGAAATTAATGTGCCAACCTAATGATGATTAGGTGGAGAAGCCTAACATAATCCTTGACAGGATAAATCGAAATCCTGAATAACAGTGTGAGGGTGGCCATGAGGATGATTTAAGACTTCAATACCAATATGCTGAAAAAATTGCAAGAACAGAAATCCTCTAACCACAATCACAAAAACAGGGCAGAGCTTTTTCCTTTTTGTGGGTATGATTGTTGTAAGGGTACTTTCATCTACTATGCATTATCCTCAAGTACAAAGTTATGCTTGCCTTAATAAGAAACAGGCAAAGTGGTATTTATTTATAATGGCACTAACCAGCTATTCTTGGGCACTAACTAAGTGAATTTCCACCATGTAAGCTCTACTAATGACCATCCTGCTGTATCATGAGCTCCAGTATCCTCCTCCAAAGTCACCTTAGATTTGTGACTACACTGTATGTCTAATCATAGAGCATGGATATCTTAATTATGCCCTCAGTCTCCCAATAGCAGGAGTGAGAATGATGAAAAAAAGTAAAGTTTCTCCAAAACTGGAGAGACATAGCATTCTGCATCCTGCTGTTGATTCAATCTGGTCACAAACGCTCTAATCTGTCTTAAAAAAAATAAAGGCCAAATTTGTCATCTCTTCTTTTGAGGCCAGCCTGAGAAGTGATAACATCAGACTTACTGTGACCTACCAGCTTTGGCTAATTTCTTCCTATAGTATCTTGTTTCCTTTGCAGAGGGAATGAGGAGTGTGTGTGCTATCCTTCTCAGCTCTCTGTTAAATCTGGTTTGGCTCCTACCTCACCACTGGGCCAGCGCAACTCCCAGGGCCAGCTCTGTACACCTAAGCAAGTGGAGGATGGATAGCTGAGCTCAGCCTGAACTTGGTCCTTTCATGCTGAAAAAAAGGATTTTTCTTAGGGAGCGAAAGAAGTATGGAAAATATATTATTTTCATCTGCTTGTACAATACATTTGCATACATATTTTGGAGTCAAAGCTTTGTTTGGCAAGCATTACAAAAAGAACTTATTTAATCTTAATAAAAGATTGACAATGGCTTTTATGTTTTGGTTTTGGGTTTCTCTCAAGGGAAACCATTATTTGGCATCTTACTATCTCTTACTGAGCGACTGGAGACTTTGAAGAAAGAAGATATCTGTACAGAATTGTTGTGACTTCTGACCATTTTAATCCTCAGTTTTTCACAAATCAAAAACTCAGAACACAGTGAGAGATTCCCTTTTGAGATCTATTTTCCTGTTATGCATTCAGATGTCAAAATTCTCCAAAATGAAGTGTTGCTTTCTCAATCTAAAAATAAATTTTCAGGAGCACTTGATTTCATGGATGTGAGACAGTGTTTATCTTTCAGTAACATCAAGTGAGAAGAGATTGCTTCCATTTACCTCATCCTTCCAGAGTAAGATAAACTTGATATTTATTATTCACACCATGCTATTTGCAAAACTAAGGACTAAGTAGAATTCTCTGTGTACTGCATCCTGACAGTTTTAAATGGATGTTTTACCAGCCATTCAGTGCTTTCCATGCATTTCATAATTACTTCTGTTGCCTCCAAATCTCTCTATGCAAAGCAAATGATACTGATTTTTTAAATCTATCTTCATAAACAGATTATCTTCTGTTCATTTAATATTAAAATACCCAAAAGATTTGCCATATGGAGCAGAATCTCCTAATAAAGGAGCAAAAAGTGTGATAAACTGGTATTTAGGGACAAAAATGTTCTTCGTGATAATTTAATAGGTGATATGATCTAGTGGCCCTCTCTATTTGATTGGAATGAACTTCTACTGAAGAACAATATTCTGGAAGATAAAACCAAACCCCAGGTGCCAGGACAGGATAAATTTAAGGTCATTCAGTGTCCTGGTTTAGGGCAAATTTGAGAGAAAACCTCCAAAGGGGGCCCCTCCAGACAGCAAACCTACACAGCCCCTCTCCCCAACCAGTTCAGGAAGGATTCCTCAGAGAGAAGTGGAAAGAACCTGTTTATTTAACAGGCAAAGCACCCTCCAGCACACAAAATGAGCAATACCAGATAACAACACTCTTTCACTGCTCTGAAAAAGATGACAAATTCAGAAAATCTCTCTCGGGAGTGGTCGCTCTGTTACCGGTCTCTCCGATGCTGGGGCAGCTGCTGCAGGCCACAGGGTGCAGACTCTCGGTGTTTCCCAGGTCCCAGTCCGGAGCAGGTTCA
>VWYI01025808.1:1102-14777 GCA_013399455.1 Anthoscopus minutus | reverse complement strand
CTTTCCAATACTGAAGTTAGGCCAAACCACTTTATTTCAGCTGTTTCACTGACTGTCAGTAAACAACTCTAATTTAAATATATAGATCCTCTTTCTAATCTTAGTTGGGATTCTGTGGAAAGATTTCAATAGCCCTAAAACAGCTGGCAGAATAACAAATCTGATCATCATAATGCAGTTTTTCTAGTGAAAATAGCATTCTTTAACCTGTGTAATGCATTTTCATTGTTGGGGGCTAGGTGGCCTTCCTTTTGTTCTTTCTCACCTATGGAATTTTTCCCCATTAGCTGAAAGGAAATCTGACTTCTGGTACTTATTGGGTGCTTAAGAAAGACAAAGAATTTGACTGAGCCCAGGGGGGGAGGGGGAGGCAAGAAAAAGGGTGGGGGTGGGTGGAAACTAGCTGTTTTTTTGACTTGGGAATAGGACACACTCTCCAAGCTCTTTCTGCTGAGAGAAAGGAATTCACCATCACCCAGATGGAGCTGGTTCTTCTTCTTCATCGTCTTCTTCTTCTTCATCTTTGTCTTCTTCCTCTTCTTCTTCTCCGTTTGTGGCCCTCAAACCCCCTGTCCTGCCAGACGTGCTGCAGTGCCAGCTGCCACCATGGAGCTACTCATCCATCCCATCCACAGGCCCGGGATTGCTGCTCATCCCTGCCATTCCAGCAAGGTGTTTTTCCTCAGAGCCCAGCAGGAGCTCTGGGACTGACTGTCGGCAGAGGATTTGTGAGGCACTGCCTCTCCTCCACTTTTCCTGTCTCGGTTGAGAAAGCGTCCCTGATTCTGTTGTGTTGTTAATACTGTAGTTGTTGCTTGTTTGCCTTGCTGTACATATTAGTAAAGAGCTGTTATCCCTATCCCCATATCTCTGTCTGAGAACCCTGTGTTTTCAAAATCATAATAATTCAGAGGGTGGGGAGGTCTACATTTTTTCTTTTCATTTCAAGGGAGGTTCCTGCCTTACTTAGCCTGTCTTCCTGTCTTCCAAACTGAGACAACTCCCAACAAAAGGACACCGGATACAGTGGGTCCAGATGAAGCCCAGGAAGAGGATCAGGAGGCTGAAGCAAATCTGTGAAGAGAGCCTGAGAGAGTTGAAGTTGTTCAGACTGGAGAAGACTTTAAGGAGACCTTAAAACACCTTCCATTACCTAAAGGGAGACTCAAGAGAGATTAAGATGGTCTTTTTACAAGGGCAGGTAGTGACTGGCCAAGGGAGAATGGCTTCAATTGTGCAACCTGATCTAGTGGAACCTGATCTAGTGCAACCTGATCTGTCCCTGCCTATGGCAGGATGGTTGTACTAGATGATCTTTAAGGTCCTTGTGGAAGGAATAATTACATTAAGCCACAACTTTACTGGATAGTCATCAGCAAGTGAAAATCTCTATTTTTTTTGTGTCAACAAGTCCAACTTGAATGTAAAAAATTTCTGCAGAATGACTGCTTGAAGCAAGTGTTTCCACAAAACAGTTGCTCCCCAGTGAAAACTACAGGTTTTGAGCAAAGCAAAGAATTTACTTTTACAGGAATTTCCCTTCTGTATTGCAGCATAATATGACAATAAAGAAGCAACACAATATTGCTCGGAAGTTTCCCTGTGGATTAATAGTTTAATTTCAGGAAAGGATTTTGAAACATAGATGGTGAGCCCTTCATCACAGACCTGTCAGCAGCAGTGACTATAGAATACAGAAACAGCAGGCTTCATATTGAAATGGGAATAATCCTGCTCAGCTCAAAACAGGAGGCAGTTCTCTATCAGCAGTTCCTACATGGTCAGTTATAGGATGCATGCTCCTAGAAGAGTAAAATCACACACTGAAAATATGGTGGCACATCTGACATAGATTGGGTATAATTGTAGATCTCCATTAAATAGTTTTTATATGGCATCTTTTCATATATTATAAAGCAGTGTTTCTAAATCTGCAAGACAGAGTAGTCAAGAGATTCAGACCATTATCTGTGGCTCACAGAACTGGCTGCTTTATCGACGTGAATTCAGTAATTGAAGAAGAATTTTTTTTTTCTGTGTTGTTAACCAGCTTTTGAGGCCAAAAGCAAGTAAAGAGCAAGAATGACTCCTGCAGAACCGTTATGGAAAAAATGTTTGTCATGGTATAAACACCTGTAATTTAGGGATTCAATTTATTTTTAGTTAGTATCAGTATATAAGTAAAGTTCCACTGATTTATAGAGGTGTCTGCTCTCTGTAGATGAAAACAAAGTAAGGTTATTGAAAGAGAAAAAGAATGTTGTTTCTCTATGCTATATACTACAAACTGTTGTCCAGTCAAGTCCTCCACTTTTTTTTCTTCCCTACTTTTTATTTGCTACTTTACCATTGAGGTACAAGCAATTCTCAGGGGTTAAGCTAGAGCAGATGAACAGGCTTTTCCCATGCAGAAAGTTCAGAGATCAGCCTTAGGCATGTTGTAAATAATTAGTGAGTAGATGATGTGATATTATAACAAACACTTTGATTAATGTGTCTAGTTTCCAGAGTGTCATTCATAAAGCTTAATGAAAATAATAATTTCAGTGCATGGCAAAATAACAGAAATGTTTCATTAAAAAATGTTTACAGTGGATATTGTGGAATTTCATAGACTGAATTTAACAATAAAAATATTGATCAGATCTTTATCATACCATCCCTACAATGCACAACAAAATTATTGAAAATCATCAAACACCATTTTCTCCTTTTGAGCAAAATATAATAACCCAATCTGGCAGTATTGCTATGATCTGAAAACTGTACCCTTTTTAATCTCCATTCTCAAAAAAAGTTGTGCTGAGCACCATACAGCAGGACATCTGAATTAACTGTTGAGATATTCTCAATACTTCATGATAAAGAAGGATGAATTCTGAGGATTTCTTGGAGAGAAGGGGGGTGGAATGCAAGGTTAAATCAAACATGCCAGGATTGCCACCTGCAATCTTGAGGGATGAGCAAAGATCATATGAAGAGTAAGCATTCTGAATCTCCAAAAACATCTGTAAATTCTGTAAATTCTGTTCTCAACATTATTGCTGTTTCTAAAATATTACTAGTCTTTTAAGTGAAAAATAAACCAGACAAGTTGAACAGAAAATTACTGCATGTCTCGTGCATCTGTGCCAGAGAGCGCTACTGCACAACAGATGAAAGGCCTCAGTCTTCTCTTGTTGCATCTCTGCAAGCCACCTGGAACAGACCATTAGGGAAGGATATGATCTGAGCAAACCTCTAGTGCCACTTTCACAAAGTGTTTATTCAACCTACCTACATCCACCTGTGTTTAAGAATTGTGGAAGTGAATGTGGCAGAATTTGCTTCTTCTGGCAGCATGGGTTTGCCCAAGGAGGTGAAGGTGGCCATGTAGGGTGATGGAGCTGGTAAGGCCACTCTGCTCCAGGAGTTGCCTGAACAAAAACTGCTGCAGTGCACTGAAGGCCGAAAAGCACACATCAAATTTGGTGCTCACTGTTTGAATATACAACCTGTTTTAGCAAAGGATGTGGGCAGGTAAAGTTAAAAAGGCAGGATTTTAATCCAGTTGCAGTCACATGTCCTGGATAATCCAAAATAACTGTTTGCCTTTTTCTCTGTTGCCTGCAGAACAAAAGCTGCTTTATGCTCTGGTGCAATGTGCAACCTTGTTTCTCTGCTGTGGTATTATGACTGAGCAACCCTCATTCCAAACCAGTGACAGCAGTTGCCTTTAATATACTTTTCAAATTTAAAAGAGCATTCAGGGAATGGTGTTCTCATCCACACCATAAATCAGGCACGTTTACTGAATGTCACGTAACAGCATAAGGTTCTTCTCTTCCTCCACATATAATACTGTGAGCTGATTCATAACAGTCTGCATCTGACATAATTTTTACTGTATATAGATCTTTTGAGTAGCACAACTCTGAAAAAATATGAAATGTCTTACAAAGCGTAGTACAGTTGCCTCCAGTGGATGCTCATGTAAAAAGAGACACAGTATATAAAAATATCTAGAGAATGATAGCTCCTCTATTAAGTTATAACCACACTTTATGGAGCAATGTTAAAAAAAGTTTCCATTCTGTGTTCTGTTGACTGCTACCATGTACCTTGTTATTTCAAAGTAGAACTTCCTTCTTACTCAGTACAGATAGAAAAGAGCTTCATCTCTGTGCTTACTGTAAATCAAGGCAAAAATGTTTTCCAATTAGTATTTGTTTTAGAGGGACATTTTTCTGGTAAGATCTATCTTGGGACTAGATAAATTTTGATATTATATTTATTTTTGACTGAGTTGTTATAAAAGCCTTAAAAACTGTCTTGAAAATAAATTTCTCACAAAATATGCATTAAATACTTTTCACTTTTAACAATACATTAATTATTAAAGAACTCTTGAATTTCTATGGCAACAGCATAGTTAGTAAGTTCACATTATTCATTACTGCAAGTAGTAATATCAGCTGCTGTTACTATCTCACACAATAAACAGTAAGAACTGACCACCTGAGTCAGAATTTCCAGTGTTCTACAACAGACAGCAGTAGAAAGCAGAACAAAACACATAGCTTCCCAACGTTCCTTTTACTGACTTAGACTCTCTGAAGACTGAGAACCTAAGCAACCACATATTCAGATTTTATCCCATTTATTGGGTACTTCATTTCAACTGCTGTTAGCATAGAGGTCTCTAGGGAATAACCAATCAAGAGAAAGAGATGAGCTTTTTATAGTCACTCCCTCTGTGTTGCAAAATTTTATTTCTATAATGAACAATTTAAAGCATTAACAATACAATTATCACCACAAACCTCAGAGAGGAGGGATTGCTCTATTTTTCAGAAGATCTGCTACCAAAAAAAAAAAAAAGAAAAAACAATTAGAAAATCACCGAAAATCAGGAATTGGGAAGTAATGTATCAGGAACTAAAATTATCCATTCCCTTGATGCAAATTAACTGAAGAAACTAACTTCTAAAGGAAAATTAGCAAGTTAGACTAAAATATAGACCCTTGAATTTTTATGAAGCACTTACTTTGTGTTATATACCTTTGTTACTATATCACCTTTAATTAAGGCAATATTCCCAGCTATAGACATAAAATGCTGTCTTGTAACAGTTTCTCAGGCTTTGGAACACAGCAAACTTTTTATTAGAGTAGCCTCAGTACAAGATCAGGCTTGTTTGGCATGCTTTGACCTTCTCTTGGTGTCACTATATGTTGTTCTGTATCTCTATTATTTAACTCAAAGTAACATTCACTTTGTTCTGTATTGCATAGTGAAAATTAAGGAAGGAAAACAAAAAACCCTCAGTATGAAAATCTTTGTCTCTGAATACATTGGAACAAGCTTAAACCACAACACATCTAACATTAAAATTCTTTAAAATAGATGGTAGTAAGTAGGCACATATTCACATTGAAACTTTTTCTTGCAAGAAAAAAAAAGAAAATAAGAAATCACAGAAGCATTTAGGTTTATAAATAATAAATATGGGGATGCCAAAATCATTACTGTAAAGCCACTACTAAATACATCCAAAGAGTACCAAAGCCAGTAAAAAGACCAGCCCTTTCATTTGCTTCACATGATCTGGAGGATATAAAGGAGCACAGGAAGATAAGTATGTTGTTGGAGAAAAAGACAAGGGCAAAATTTCTGGTTTCATTCAAATAATCTGAGTTCAAATATCATCACTTTAAATGAGATTTCTGAGATTGAAGTTTAATTGGCAGTGACCCTTCAAAAAGGTACTACTAGCTTAAGAGGCAATAAAAACCACCTGATATTCTAGACAGAAAATTTGCTGCTGTGAAAAAAAGATCCCACCAAATAAAACCATTTTTCCTGCAATTCTTACACAGAATTCTCAATTTAAAAAAACCAGAGAGATATCAGTTCAAAAACAGGCTAGCCATTAAAAATAATAAAAGAAACTAAAAATCATCAAAATTGAATACTTGGAAGAAAACCCTTCTTGGCAGTGGTGGAGGTAATGTGCCAAGGCCATCCTCACAAGGCTTGCATCTAAGATTCTTCATTCTACCCAAATCAAACTTTGGGTTTAAAATCTAGCAAACTCTACTATAATAATTATGAAAGCACAAAAGATAAGTACATAATGGAGTGGAGGGTGTTCTTCTAATGAGCTGGTAGTTCCTGTTTTAACCAATCCATTTTCTAGTTAAACAAGGCAACAAATAAAAAAAACTGCTCCTCAAAAAAAATTAAAAATTTGATCCACACCATTTGCCAAAAAAACATACTATCACCCACCCTTGTCCCCCTGTATCTGTGGTGCTCTTCAAGTCCCTTATTAGTTTATAATTATTTCTTTTAAAGTTTCATGATAAAATGTGACTAAAATTTTCTCTCAGCTTTATCTCAAATAATGATCTACAGCATATGTTCCTTTGTGCTTTAAAGTAAGAGCCTTTCTGCAGCAGCTAAAATAGAAATAACTTTTTTCTACAATTAATAGAGTTTCTCTAAGAAAGTTCATGATTTTTGACTTATTCTGGCCTGCCACATTAGCATGTTTTGTTCAGCTGCCAGCTGTGTTCTCAATGCTGGGAAGAAATAGGTTCACATGAATGTAGAATCAGTCTGATGTCCTGACTGTAGATAGTGCTCATAATTAGCCATTCCCAGGGGGCTGATGTGTGAAGAAGCGCCAGTTTAACACTGCTAAAATGATTTCCAAAGAGTTCCCAGAATCTTTACTGAAGGAATCAATCAAAAATGTCTTCAGAAGAAAATGTAATTGCTTTCAAGGATTAAAATTTTAATCAGGAATATTCAATTAGCAGTTAATGTTGAGATCCACAGTTTAGATTTTTATGCAAATGTGCCATTCTTATATTCAGTCTTGAAGATAAAGGCGATTCATGGCAAATGCAGTTCTGTCTCTCAGCTCAAGTCAGTGATAATTTACTTTGAAGAATATTTTACACTTGCTACATTTGGAAATATGTAAATCAGTTCACTTCTGCCCCTTCTACTGTAATTAATCTTTGCATTAGTTATGTGAGATTCATGTGAATCCCACAGTTTCAAACAGATTTGACCAATATAAAATAAGCAATACATATCAACTGTTAAGCCAGAACTGAGTTTTGCAAGAGCTTGATTGTATTTTCTCTTTAACAAGTAACAATTAACAAGTAACAATTCTGGAATGGAAGATCTTGAATTGAAAATTATACAGTTACCAAAAATCAGATTTTAGGAATTACTGATAAAATTCGGCTTTCCCTAAACCATTGCATGTTCAAGGAGCAGAGGTCAGGGCAAAGTGCGTATAGGTAGGTGTAGAGATATTGATACAAAATTTAGAGTATTCCAGAATTATGACACTTTCCTTGATCAAAATCCATCTTCAGTTATATGAAGTAGAATTTTGGATTTATGATTAGAGATAAATTTCATTATAACTCCTTTTAAAATTAGAAAATATTGCATTTACATTTGCTTGAGATTTGACAATATATCAAAAATCTGTTAATTAAAAACTCCCCATAAGGCTTGGAAATGTATGAGATTATTTCCTAGCTTACATAAAGCTCTTTGATTTTCTGATATATATCTTATGCTACTTTATCCTTGCAATTTTGTCAGTACATACTAGAAACTCAGGGAAATAGTTAAATAATTTAATTTCTCCTCAGAAACTGCAGGCAGTGACTGTTATAAATGACATAATCTATTCTTATATAGCATCTAAGACAAATAGATTTGTTGAATAGCCTGAACAAGTAAAAAGAATTCTCTTGGAATTAAAAAGCTTTAGAAATGACCATTCTTACCTTTCTAAATTATGTTTTAGTGTTAATTATGTCTTAATATTCCCATTTTTACTTGGAAATCTAACACTAATATATGACCAAAGACATGAAAATAAACAAGTTAGCTTGAGCTGACAAGATTTCAACCTTATAAACCTCACTGTAAAGGCAGAACAGCTATCTTGAATTGGAATGGACACAGAAGGATCACCGAGGTCCAATTCCTGTCCCCAGTTCTATGCCTGCCCCTGTGCTTCATCTGTTTGACTTCTGACATTTTGGAATTGACCACTCCTGTTCTCTTAGGATGTGGTGCTCAAAAAGTGATCAGCACCGATGGACCCCAACACCTTCAGAATCACTTTCCCAGGAGACCTTACATACTTAGATCCCTGAGCAGCCTGAGGTCTGCTCTTCTCATGTCCAGGGCTCAAGGTTTGCTTGCACTTTTCATCCAGTCAGACTTGATTTAAACTCAATTGTTCTGTGGTCACTGTGACCAGGGTGGCTACCAATCACCACTTCACTCCTGAGACACCCTCTTTCAACCAGCAACAAATCAAGAAGGGCATCTTTCTTAGAACCCCTAGTAGCTATACCATGAAGTTGTCATCCAGGTGTTTTAGGATTCTCCTGGACCTGTTTGTGTCAGCTGTATGGTGTTCCCAATTATCATCGGGCAAGTGGAAATCCCCCACAAGGCAGTTGAAACATGTTGAAATAAACAAGAAGAGAAGACATTTCCATCACCATTACTCAGATCAAACATCTAATTAAAGATACATCAAAAAGTTTATAGAGTGATCTGCATTTTGATCACTGCCTTCTTGCTAAGGAGGTGAGTGCTTATAAGCACTGAGTAAGGCTGATCAGGGGTATGGCTGATCTGTGCCTGGGTTACTTTTATGTGTAGTAAATTTGACCTGATCTAATAACCATCTCTACCTTAACTAGATATTTAAAATATCTATAAACAACCTCATAGAACACTGATCTAAGGAAGCATACTTAGCCACTATGTAGCCATGTATCTTTTTGTGACCATTGATTTCCATAAGACCTATGTTTGAAGAATACTAGGCAGAATTATATGAACTTCCACCCTGATGGAGCCATGAAAATATTTGCAGAAACCATTACAAGAATCAAGGAACACATTTAACTTGCAAAAATTATTTCCACTGTATAGATTTACATATAGTATCATAAGCATATACTATTATGCTTAGCAACTAGTAACCCAGTAAAAAAATACAAAGTCTTATAATTAAGATATACGTATGTACATATATGCATACATATATGGGAATATTCTGCAATGCTATAACAAAAAAAAAGTGATATTTTCTACCTATGGAACCATTATTTTGTTTTAGAATTCAATAATATTGAAATATATTTATATGTGTCAGATACAATTTCAGAGGAATCAGAGCTGTTTAATGTAGATGTATAAATAAATATGTAATAAATGTATAAATAAAGATGTAATAAAATTCTGTATTCAAAGTTGGCAGTGGTATATTTGAATTCTTATTAACAGCTCATTAAACAGTTAAAGTATAGTGCCCCTATTCTTGCTTTGTGGATGACTTTTAGGAGAAAAATAGTTTCTTTTATATTTTCTTTTAGAGGTACTCTTCATTTATATTCTACATATAAGATAGCACTGGCATAAATGATCACTTAGTGGAATATTGTTTATGAATTTTTCAGTAAGGGAACATTCTTCTATTCATTCTAATTTTGTTCTTCCTACAGAAAAGAGAAACAAGGAAAGTAAAATCCAAAACCACATGAGAATTAAGATAAACAAGAGAATTCAGGAAAATAGGGTTTCAAACCTTTAATGACTGTGTCCCCCTAGCAGCATAGAGGCATCACTTATTGAAGACAAACCATACTAAGACATGATACAGTGACAGTTTTGACCACAGTATTAACATTGCCACAGCACTTGAAGGCCTCTCATCATAAAATAATCATGACAATAAAGATGGTCTTCACTACTGATTTCCAACCATATATTTATGACCTGTTAATGATGAAAGGCATATGAGCAGGAGAATAGAGGTTTTTTTTGACCAGGGTCAGATTTCTCTGATCCTCTTATACTGGCCAGACAAGAGGCTCTGCTAAATATGCGCCCTGGGGTTTCTGTTCCCCATTTTCCATCATTCACTGCCTGGTGCTTAACAGTCCCATACAGTGTTCAGTCTTTCTGGGGCTAGTGGGAGTTAGGATGTTACACTCAGTGCTGTATTTCCTGGAACAGGTATCTTAGGGGTTATTTCAGAGTTGAGTCCCATCACAACTCAATTCTTTCTGGGGTGTCATGTTGCCACAGGACTCATGCAGAATGATGTTTTTGGCACTGGCATGGATTGTGAGTTTTGTTTTCAGCCATCTGTCATTTGCCTCCATCACAGTAAGCATCCAGTAATTGAATTGGTAGATTGTGGCAATGGTCCAGTGCAATTGATTTATTCAAACTGGTTCCACTCACCATCCATATATATATTTTTGCTGAATTATGGTGAATATTTCATAGATAGCCTGCACAAGTGGTCAAGTCCCCCCATGGATCAGGAGCCTATCTTTATGCTGCACATCCAGATGCCCACGTGTGGATGCCTTGTCCCACTGATCCAAGAGACGCCATGATGAGGTTGTGTCTCAAGGCCAGTACATAACAGCTTCGCATTGTTGCTTCTTCATTCTGACACTTTTCCTTTCTTTGAGCATGAGTTCTCCATGGGCTATAATCATTCAGTTAAAGTCTTCTCCATTGTGGGTCTCCCTTATACTACTGTGAACATTTACTTTGATGTCTTCCTCCTCCTGCTCTGTCCTTGGAGTTCTCTCTGTTGGTTTTCCTTTTTTTTTCTCATCCTCCTCTTTCTGAGATTTTTTTGCTGAGCACGATGTATCATGGTATGGAATATCCCTGTGGTAAATTTGGGTCAGCCATCCTAGTTATGCTATCTTCAAGCCTCTTGTGCCAGCCTACCCATTTGGGAGGAGGGGAATATGGTAGAATGTGAAAGAGAAAGTCTTGACGCTGTGCAAGCATTGTTTGACAACAGCCATAACACAGCTGTCTTATCAGTGCTGTTTTAGCCACAGACACAAAAACCAGCACCATATGGACTGCTATGAAGAAAGTTATCTCAAATACAGCCAGACTAAAGCTGTCTTCCCCCATGTTCCACGGAATTTTTCTTATGTTCAGGTCAATTTAATGTCATGATCCACTCGTACGAGTGAGGGCCTTCATGGTTCATTTTCCCAATCTCAGACTGCAAAAGGGCACACAGCAAATGGGACTTTCAGTTTAATCACAGCAGTGTATTTTTATTGAATGCTAAGAATAATTATGTGATAGAAAAAGAGGGAGAGAGATGTAAAGAAAATTAAGTAGAGGACAGAAAGAGAGAAAGAACCGAGGAGAGCTACCAAAAGGGAGACAAAGTCCTCGTGGTACAGCCAACAGATCTGTCTTCCTTCTGTGGGAGTGCACCAAAGTGGAAAGTTAAGTTTTTATAGTATTTCTCCAGAGTGAGTGGCATTAGGCCAAGAGGAGGGGGAAGCTGCTGGGATAAGACCCATTGCTCCATGTTTCGTACGTCTGCCTGACATGGCACACTGTGATGTGTCAACCTGGCACCACTGAGATATGGGCAGGGGTACAGCACAGGCCATCCTTGGGCTAGCATCTGCGCCCACCAGGCTAAAACTGCGGTTTTCAGGGTCTTAGCTCCTGTCCTTGTGTCAGTTGTGAGGCAGACGAGGGAAATTTCGGACTGTCTCTTACAGGATCCCACATTAAATGATATATTTATGTATATTCTGATGTCTTATTAACAGAGTTTCATTTCTATACTATACTCCGATATGCCAAAACATTTACCAAAACCATGCTGCATTTCAACATCTAATCCTTCTATTCCATACTTTTCCTTTCCATTCTGTCTAGCTCTCATTCCCAAAATTCCTTCCTATTAATACTTAAAATACCATCTGGGTTTAGACATTGTCATAAACCACCTTCCACTGACCCTGAACATGCACACAAATACCATTGTTCATTCTATGCCAGCTTTCCAAATGTCCACAAGGACAGCCAATGGGTTGGCTCCATTAAAAAATTAACATAGTCTCCTGAACAGACTGGAGTGGAGTTAGACAGACACAGGTAAGTTCCAAGCAGCATCTAATCCAACAGCATGTGGTCATCATTAACCAAGTAGATAAATAACACAGTACTCTGACAACATGGGAGATGGTAATACTGCATAGCATTGACACTTGAAAGTCAAAGTAAGAAACATGCACTGAAGTGTCTCAGAAACCCTAAACACTCAAAAGATCCAAGGAAAATGTGGAAAAATTTGCCAGTTAAAAAATTACGTCATCACATTAACATAGAACATTTGTTGTTGTTGTTGTTGTTGTCAACATTTTAAGCCATCCAATTTTCCAGGCCATTATCTGAAGTCTTTAATGACTTAAGAGGAGAAGTTAATTGCTGGCTATTGTTATTTACTGATATTGCTCATGGTTCAGTAATCTAATAGCTCATATTTTGTGTAGCAAGCTCATATATCCTGACTCGCTGAAGTAAACCAGATCAGCTACAGAGAGAAGGAGCTAGATTTACTAAATGAATTGTTTGAAAGGGGTTTGAATGGAGAGTAAAACAAGAAATTATATATAGTGATCACTCACCTGCCTTCTGTTTCTCAGTCTATCTGCTGTGCAGGGTTTTCTGTCTTCATCATGTGGCATCCCTAGAGAGGCAGATGCTTTGCTTTTGGTTACTGCTGTAATTGTATAGAGAAAAATTGTATTGGTTTATTCAGTTTTGCAAATATGAATCATACCTATCCTGAAGAATTCTAATTCATAAATCCTTGCTGGAAAACATTTACAAGTATTTGAATTTATTTTTGTGGGTTGTTTCTGGTGCTTTTTTGAATAGCGCATCCTATATATGCAATATTCATACCTTCACAGGAGCACAGTTTCTTCTAATTCTTCTAATTATTAAGGAAATTCAGGCAAAGATTTCAATTGTTTAAGAAAATGCTGATCAGAGTCTTATACTTAACACTTGGTAGACCTAAGATAACTTGTATTTTAATCTCTTGAAGTGCATTAAACAAGGTCAAAACCAGCATTAACACGTAGATATTGGTTTCAGTGTTTGACCTGATATATAGCTGATTCCATATTGCCCAAGAAAAGCTCCATGGTTAAAGTTCTACACTAGCTTAAATTGAAGCCATAATTTGACATGTTTGTGCATGATACGCATACATGAAATTTTTTTCACAAGGCATAAATATATTCAGATACTCAGATAAGTTTCTATCTAACTTTGAATAAATTAATAAGCTAGGTAATAAACCAATGTGTTTATTTTGTTAGAAAAAAACAAACAAAATAAATAAATGCAACAATTCAGGTAGAGTTTTTTCCCTTTGAGAGTCCTCCTAGTTCTGCACAACAGACCTTTGTCCCTCCCTCTGCCCTCCTTAGGGCAGCAGCACAGAATCCATGCAGAATGGGTTTAGACTAGATATGAACTTCAGTGATTGTTAGTGCAGCCTCTCTGTCCCTCCTCAAGGGACTATCCAGTTTCATCGTCAAGCAAATGAAAAGCAGATCCCAATCAACAATAAACAGAGAACAATTCTGCTCAAAGAAACATTGAGATTTGAGATTAAAATTTTAGAGTATTCCTGGTTGTAGCAATGTTTTCAAGAAATTTCTGAGAAATGCAAATAACGTGTACTTCTCAGAGAGGCTGTAAGTGGCAGACTACCCATTGTTTCTACCTCTTTTTTTAATAAAAATAACCCTAATACTAATCTCATGATTTTACATGGTTTAT